>JADKLZ010047017.1:0-20990 GCA_021533235.1 Biomphalaria straminea | reverse complement strand
AGTCGAGTAAGTGGGTCATGAGTTTAAAGACTTCCAGTCGAGTAAGTTGGTTCTGTTGAAACACGTATCTTCTTTACAAAATATCCTATCTTATCTTATATAACACAGACGTTGCTTCAAAAAATATAAGAAGATGATTGCGTCCTACGCGTCATGCATTCAGTCATGCATATTAACCAATGATTTAAATTCTGCCAAGTCACAGGTTTTCACGGCTAGCTCAGGCAACCCGTTTCATGCTCTAATGGCATGGAATTTCTAATTTCTTACTATTATATACATTTTAGGAACGTGACGGCTTTCAAACTGATGAGTCTCCGGTTGGAATCTTGTTGAAGACTCAGGTTTTAGTAAGAGGATTGGTCGTTGTGCTAGACACATGACAAACCTCGTTATCCGTCGGCCATAGAAACAAATGATCTTTATATCATATGCCACATAGATCGTATGATAATGATACAGGCACTTTACTATTTATTTAGAGATAGATATAACCTGATCTGCACATGTGACAGAAAGAAATGGAGGACAGTTTATTAAGTAGAGCACTTGTTAGGAGACATCCTATCTGTTGAAAGAACTTGAAGGCTATTGGTATGCACTGACTATCGCCTCTCACTCCTGGCTCTCATCTTCATTGAAGTCCACTGGATATTTAGTGGGACTCGATATATTGAGGAGACGTTACGTGGATTCAATAACTGACCAACTGACCATCTTGCTGAATTGGAGACAAATCACGTTACATTCATTCCCTGGCTGCTGGAAGATCTGGTAGTGGCTGAATTTTGGGCTGTCCATCTCTCGACACAACCTCTGTCACTAACCTCCCCATCCTCCATGCCACTCAACGCTATTCACAATTGTTTGGTCACGTGGTACATTGGACACGAAACTTGGGACTTGGTCTACACGCCACCCGCATTTTGTTTGTGTTGATGTCTTTGTACTACACGCTGTCCTAGATAGATCTCTTTATCTATAGATTTTTAAAAAACTGGCAACTGCCTGGAAGTTTAAGATCCTGGACAAAGTGGTCATTAGTTTCACACACTAACTTGTTTGACTAGCCGCTAGCGTACAGGTTGACCAGACTACTTTATAAGAGGAGGTTTCATTTAACTTTCACTTTTATTCAATCACATTTTGATCTAGTTGTCAATCTTCAACGGGATAAATTAGATGGAGCCGAAAGAGCTGCATTGCCTTCACGTCGAAAAAACAGCAGCCTTAACAACTTTTATCTAATATTCAAAGCTCTTACAGTTATTTTGTTTTTTTTTTGTTCTTTTGTGTTTTTATTTTCAATAATTCATTGATGCTATTTTCGTCGTTTTGAAGAGTAGCCCTACATATTTCGTTGTTAAGAGAAATTCCCATATTACTTTATTTTTCTTTCTCCTAAAATTATATATACCTCACTTCTCACAAAAAAAGTTCTCTTTTGATATTTATTCATATTTCCAAAAGTTCACAAAAGCGATGAAATTGTCCAGAACTATTTAGAGCCCAACAAAAGTTGTGCTATACCCAAAGGGACAGTAAGAAAACAAAACATGCAAGTTTAATTCCGGGGAGACAACACTTCTCTGCATTCATCCCATAAACCTCTTCCCCCCCTCCCCCTTTTTTTTAACAGCATCCTTTCAACCTCCGCCTAACCCACCCCATTTATGTTCAAACTCTTTTTCTTTTTTTTTCGTATCTATTTTAAACAAAAAAAAAACAAGTGGGTGGGGTAGCTGAAATTTTTTTTATTGTTGTTGAAATTGGACGAGGCCGAGGGACAGAGATCGATCTCTGCTTGTCATAGAAATGTTTTAAAATTTGATTTAGTTGACATTGATTTCTTTTACTGACCTCACGCTGGACAAGTGGCAGTTTTCTTTGCTCTAGAGTTGTACAGACTAGAGGAAACATTGCTGGTCAAGTTGAATGCATAGGCATTAGCTGCACGCTAGTTGCTCATTGTGTGTGTGTGTGTGTGAACATGGTTTTATAGCTGTGGTGTTGTTAAATATGCTGTGGTTGTGTGTCTTGTTGTGTACATAGAGTCAGAGAGTCAATAAGTTTGCAGCTCAAAAAAACAAAACAACAGACAATGACTTGGTGAAATAGTTTATGTGCAATGTAGAAAGAACCAAAGGAAATGTCTGTCTTTTAGGTCTTTAACAAGATCGTGTGTAAATCGTGTGTCTGTTGTCTGTCTTGAATGCTTTACAGGAGACTAATTAACGTTTGTTTGTTTCTGCTTAACATTATCTCTCAACGTATAGAGCAGTTTAACATATGTGACACACTGTAATATTGTTCTATGTACAATTTATATCTAATTTTTTTCGCTTGTACACACACACCCATAATGATAAGTAAAAACTAAAATCTGTTCTTACTTAACATTCAAATAATGCAAACTTCATTTTATACTTCATTTTGCTTGTATAACATTCGCGAGCTAGTAAGAATGTGTACATGACAACACAATACAGATTTTTTTTTATTTTTTTTTTTGCTCATCATGGTTTACAACAATATACTAAAGAACCACTATCGCGTAGATACACTAAAGAAAACATTCAAATTTTGTTTTTTTAATGTTCTATATACTTGTAGAAAACAGTTTGCATACTGAAATGTAAAAATACAATGGTTTTCTTTCGGAATAAAATCAACTATGGCACCTCCATGGAGCACGAAGTAGGTGACGATCTCACCTGATTGTTTTATTTCGGATTTAGTATTCATTTCAATGTACGCGTTACAAACAGACAGACAACAGAAAACTAAAACCTAGAGGCACTGTTCAAAACGAAGGCTTAGAATAGCTAGTCGTGTTGATTTCAATGTTATCATGTTGATCAAAATATCGCTTTGAAATATGGCGTCAAAAACATGTGACACTATGTCAGTTTTTCTCGACGTCAACGTCAATGTGTTAACTTCTTTGTCTTACAGATCAACCTTCTGAACAAACCAATGAACCGCTGACAGATCTGGAAAATCATCCAGCGGACTCAACCTCAGTGCGGCAAGAGTTAACAAGGTGAGATAGCCGTTGAGTTATTTTAGTTACTAAAGTCTTTCATTCAAGTACTCTTTGCTTGTTTTGTGGGTTTTTTTAAAACCCCTATCCATTTATTTCCATGCAGAGCTGACTTCAAAACAATATTATAAATAATCCTGTGTTCATTTCTCCAACTCGTTTCACAGGCTTAGAAACTCATTCTTTTAATGTCTTAGAACTTTCCTAAGCTGTCTGTAATGTCATTCACCTTTAAGCCTTATTAATATTTGTATCAACTTGATCACGAGATGACTTATACAACTTTAGAACCACTGTTGCTATTCTAAATAACGAGATTAAACACCCTCCGTCCTTTGCCAAACAAAGGGGAAAAAAAACGATTACAAATAAACATGTTTGAGAGTCACTGAACCAGAAAAGCAATGAAAATTATTTACAGATAATGTTTTCCATTCTTGAGATCTCGTTACTATGTAAAAAGTTTGAGTTGCAAATAATGAAATGAGTCCTGTACGTTTGATACAGCCAGCCGTGAAATTGTTCGTTTTCATGGATCTCAGGATCTTGACTTCGTCCCAACTATATAGAACCATTCCATCAGTTTTAACGGGTCGTACGTAGATCTTAGCCAAAGCTACATACAACAGAAATGTAAATAATGAATCTTTGTCATTAAAGTTGTTTTTACAAAGCTTATATCAACTCACTCTGTTTGTCTGTCTGTCTGTCTGGTAAAAAGTTTGTACTCGTTATTTCTCTCACACTCAAACTCGGATCAAGATGAAATTTTGCACAATTATTTCTTTTACCTGACAACACAAGAATCGATCTAAAAATGTACCAATAAGTTAATTATCTATTGGTAATTAATTGTTTTGTTTGGTATCTTGTTCTATCTTGAACAAGGGAAATAAATCGTACTTGACAGATGTGGTGGTAGGGGTTGTGGATCTATCGCCCTGAGGGATTTGTTTTTATGCCTTTACAAAAACAATAATGTAACATATACAAAGGATACCCCCTTTCTTCCCTCCACCTTTTGTAACCGGTCCAGACAAGTTATAGGATCATAGCGCATGGAGATAGCTAAAAGCTAAACAAAAACAATTGGTACTAATATTTATCATCGCACAGATTTATGTCTAGATCTAATACATAAACAACTACATGGCTATTCTAAGCTATATTATACTCAATATTAGCTTTTTTTTTATTGATTCTAAAAATATTTGTTCTTGCTTTTCTTTTTGTAAGCCTAAGTATTAGAAGAAATAATTCATATTGGAATATAATAAATAATTTAACTATAAAATTTCAATATGAATAATCCTATATATGCTTCATCGTTTAGATTCTATCTTTATGTAACTACTGACACATCCAATCAGTAATCCCAGCACCTGCTTATATAAAAATATACAAAATAGAAGTGTGATATTGAGGTCCAACTCCGAGAGAGCTGGTACTGTGACTGAGATCATTTAGTTCTTGTAACGTAATAACCGTTCTTCCATCATACAGAAAGAGGTTTTGGTCTCAGCGTTTAGTTTTCATTCCTCGGGCTTCAAGAGGACGCCTTTGGCCATTACTTATTTTTTTTTTTGGCCTTTATTCTGTGAAGTACGGTAATGACGAATTTGTTGAACTCTTGTAGCGAAATCTCTGGTAATTAGAACACACAGCCTTTAGCTGTCTGATAAATGGGGTAATAGAACTTTCCCCCACCAACGCCCCCTCCCCCTTTTATTACGTTTCTCATTCCGAATCTGACATGAAAAAAGAGAAAAATTTCGGTCTAGCATTATACTGACTATTCTAGACACCGTGCTTGAATTTTCAGGCCTCATGCCCCCCTTTTTTTAGGTCATGTGTTCCGTCCAAATGGACAATGGTCAAGCTCGCTGGCAGCGTTTATGAATTATGAATCATAACCGGGGAGATTCCATCGGTCACTCCACTCCGTCCCCGACTCAGCCCACCCTTCGGCCCCGACCCTTAGCATTATCGAACCGTTGGTGTAAAGCCTCTGAAGTGGTCAGCAAGAGATGCCTAGTGTCCACTAGGCTCAGTCTTTAGAATAAGATAATAGGATTGTACTAGACAAGGTCAGATACTAAGTCATCGCAAGCATTGGTCAGGGTCGTCTTATCTAGAACTCCATTTCTAAGTTTTGTCATAATGATTGCTTTTGTTTCATTGCACCTCTCAAGCGCTACTGTTATTTTGATATGGTCCTCATAGATTTCTTCTAATCTTGTATCTAGTCTTTCACTTTTCTGTGTCTTATCTATTTTCAGTTTCTAATTTGCTTTTTGGCCAAATCATTATAAATACATCTGTAATATGTTTGATCAAATCATGTAGAGATCTTTATTATATTTTATATTGTTTGGAATTGGCATTTGCTTTACTATCAATATCAGTCCAATGAAGAACAGACGTAGATCGAGTCAACCCTAGATTCTATAACAAATGTTTAGAAACCAGACGAGATTATCTCAAACTGAAATACTGTCAAATCTTGGACCAATATTAGAATATGACCCCCCCCCCTTTTTTTTTTCTCAATGCAAACAATGAACTGGAACAGACACAGAGCTGAGATATTAATGTTAAACGTAAAGTCACATTTCACTAGAGTAAAACCGTATGTAAAATCGCTAAACTTAGAGACACTTCAGGATAGAAGACTATTAAAAAGTAAAGCAGCAGTAATACATAAATCATTACATTTACAACTACAAAACCATATCTCTATAAACTACTCAGAAAGTCACACAGAGAAATGCATGTTTCTTATTTCATATGCTAAGACAAGAGCGTACAGGTACTCTTTCTTTCCTTGTGTCATTAAAGCATGAAACGGCCAGTAAAACATAAGACTTTTCACGACCAACAGCAAGCGGATACGCTTGGGATGTAATTATCAGCTATTTTGAAGACACGTCTTTATCTTATAAGATTGTCTTTGTGACACGCAATGGGGACATTTATTTTTGTTAGCTCGGCTAAAAAGTGTACTTGAAAACAAAAAAAAAAAAACAGGAATACCTTGGTGACATTGCATCTTATTTGCTTTGCTCTCTCTCCCTATCTCCTTTAATAGTTCTATTATCCACTCATGTTTGTTCGCTGTGAGCACGTGATTTTGTGAGTCTACACTTCCGTACACAATTCTGCGTGAAGAGAGATGGTCATCAAGATACATGTGGACAGCGAAACAACTTTGGCCTGGAAGAAAAGTGTGCCTAAAGATACTCCTATGTTTCGCCTGACATAAATTCGAATGCCACCTTTAGTTACGAAGATCTTGTTATATGGCCATAGATTTTTAGCCTGCGTTTTGTTTTTTTCACAATAGTTCACTGGTCATCATGGGGTCCAATCTCTGCAGTAACCCTGTCTCTAATGTCTTGGTTTGTGATGCGGTCTTTGAAATGCAACCATTTAAATGCTAAGGATTGGTTATTATTTATTAATAAGATTCTCATAATCTGTGCATATAAATTAGTAATGGCCTCATTTATTTGATTATATTTTTTCCCCACAGGAGTCAGATGGAAGGAACAGCAGAGGTATTAATTTCTTTTTTTACCCCACATAATAGATTAATAGAGAAAGGGAGGTAACTCATTTAATAAAGTATTTCTTCAGCTGGTTATAGGTTATCCTTCTTTTATTTACTTGTAATTTAACTTTTGCAATGTACTATTACTACTATTGTGATTGCATGTTTTTTTTTTTTTTTAGAAACATTTGTCTAGAGATTTCCATATTTTTGACTAGATTTTTTGTTTAGCGTTGTAGCATCTATTTCTTGTATAAGGATGTTAAGACATTCAAATAACAAATGTGCTTCTATTGTTGAAAGTATAAACATTTGACTCTAGAAATGATCAAAAATGAAAAATTCTTCCACATTTACCTATGACTTCCTAGTCACAGTGCTTTGAGTTGAATGATTTGATAATTTTGATTCTTAGTGCTAGTAGTAACCTAGTAAACAGAGAATGATGAAAGAAATCTTTTTTTTTTTAAATAATTATGAATGAATTGTGACATTCTTGTTTCCAGGACCAGCCCTCACTGTCTTTGGTGAAACAGGAGCCTCCAGACTCTGGAGATGAGGTAGAGCCAGAGGAGGAAGAGGTACCAGAAACATATACATCCGGTTCTGAAGATGGGGAGCTGGTCAGGAAGGAAGACCAGGTAGGAACACACACACACCATGATATGGAAGTAGAGAGTTGTAATTGTAATTTGTAGTTGTAATTTGTAATGTTTGTAGGGAAATGTCCCAGATAATTGTCCATGTTTTATCTCCTTATGTTCCAGATAATTGTCCATGTTTTATCACCATATGTCCCAGATAATTGTCCATGTTTTATCTCCATATGTCCCAGATAATTGTCCATGTTTTATGTCCATATGTCCCAGATAATTGTCCATGTTTTATCTCCATGATGTTTATTATGAGTTGACTTAAGTTGCCTTGAACCTTTGTGTCATTTCAGTTGGACGACAGTACTGAGGTGAAAGTCAAAGAGGAACCTCAGAGTGGGTCAGAGGAAGAGGATGAAGAGGATATGGAGGAAGATGACTTGGTGGCCTCCATGCCTCTGGGATCTGATGGAGTTTTGCCTTCAATCATGATGGACCAGATGGAGTTATTGGAGCTAGAGATGAGAGCCAGGGCCATCAAGGCCATGTTAAGTTCACATGATGAGGGAGACTGATGTGTGTGTCTGTGTGAGAGAGAAAATGTGGGGAAATAGAAACTTCAGGATATCAAGTATGTGTGTGGAATGTGGAATGACAGAGACTTCATGATAAGGATTGTTTTTGCATATGTGTGAGAAACTAGTCTTGGTTTGAATCATCCATCATGTTTAATTTACTTATCTATTAGGTTAGTGTCAGAAACGTGTGCAGAGCCATCCAGGCCATGCTAAAGTTTAGATGCTGATGAGGATTGAAGTGAGAGAGAGAAAGTTCACATTAGGAAGATAACTGAAATTGTTGTTCATGTTGATGGGTTCATTTCAAAGAGTATTTACCTTTTGTGGATAGTGTGACAGTTTTTTTAAGTGGATAATTAGTTGAGGATTTTAAACTCTGATCATTTTGTTAAATTGTATTTCTGAAAGTTCTGATGTAGTGTTTATGTCATTGAAGACTCCCATAGAACTAGAGATGCTTAAAGTTTAATGTTGGAAGATCAATGATAATTTGTGTGTGTGTCTGGAAATGTTAAACTTCAAATTCTGAATTTTCAACAAATAATGTATTTGGACAGAGTAAATGTTTCCTTTGATTTTAGTATTAGTCTTTAAAAAATGACTCATCAGAAATTATTTTCACCTTAAAACTAAACTTTAAAGTGCTTTAGTAGTTCATGTGCGAATGTGAAAGGAAACTAATTAAATATAAAAAAAAATATAGATGGATTATTCAAATACAGAAAAACTTTTATAGAATTAAAACTTATAACCATAATTGCATTTTTATGAAGGTGTTGGGTGGGGAGATACAATCCAGAAGTCACAGTTTTACAAATGATTTCTATTTACTTGAATTAAAAGAAACAGTTTCAAAGTCCTGGATTAGAACTATTTGACAGACAGACATTATAGACTTGGAATATTGTGTGTATTCAATTACCAGCCTAATTTGTTCAGTTCTGTATATAGTTGTAACACACTTATTGCAAGACAGTAGAATTGAAATGAGCTAAATGATTGCATTTCCGTGTTAGTGTTATCCTTGCATTTGTTTTTTTAAGTTTCTGATCACATGCAATGAGACCTTTCTGACACGGAATAGGTTCTGTAGAATAACCTTTAATTCTCTGGCAATATCTTTGAGTCCCAAGATTAAAGAGGAGTGAACTTTACTACACATTCCTAGTTGTTACAGATGAGATTGATAATTGCCTGTTGTTGGTCATCTATTATTAAGATATTAATATATTACGTAACTTCTGAAGACATGCATGATGGCATTGGCAGTTTCTGGCTAGTATTAAGTTTCACATTTCACCTGATTACTGGACTTGGAGAGAACGTTTGCATTTCTAATTGGTTTGAAAACTGCGATTGTTAACAAATTCAGGACCATAATCAAGGATTTGAGAATACTTTTATTATTTAATAACTTTGTATTCTTCTTTTTGCCAACAGGCTATGGTTAGCATTTTTTTACATCCCCCATTGTTAATATTAAACAGTCTTTGTTAGATGGTCAGTCTGTGTAAATGGTTTTAAAGGGAAATGACCAACAATTTTAATCCTATTCATTTTCTCAACTCTAAGCCGTTTGGTTATGTTCCCTTGTTGTGCTTGTAAAGTTGATACTTGTTTTTATATAAAACTAATGTTTATATTTTCTGTAAACAATAAACTTTGATTATAAACAGAATTCTGATTCATATTTGTTTTAATTGGTTGACTTTATAGGAGACTAGAAGCGCTCAAGGTCATTTATGCTAATTATTTGTGTGCACTTTGACAATGACCATTTAATAAGTTCTCCTATCATCATTCACCATGTCAGTATAGCACAATTTGAATACCTTTAATATCTTGGAGATGGAATGAACCTTAACAAGAACTCTCAATTTTTCCAATTACAGTTTTTTTTTTATTGTCTGGATGTATTACAAGTTGTAATTGATAAAAGTACAATGTACTTTTTTTTTTTAAAGTATTTTTCTTGTCTTACAACTATGTGCCAACAAACTTACTACTAAAACCATTGGCACAGTAAAAGTACCGTGGACCTGGGATCAAGAATAGAAAGATTAAACTTTTATCCCCCTGTAAGCTGAGTTTAACAAAAAAAACTCGAACCAGAATAATGAACATATCACCCACAAGCAAGCCTAGTTTTATGGTCATTGCACTGAATTACATGACGACTTTACAAGTATTAAGATCAATCTATGCAATACCTATATACATTTTGAAAAATAATATAAGAGACAGTAACTATATATAGGTAAAATAATAGTTATATACAGTGCATTTTTTTTTGGTGACGGTACATATCATATCACAACCATAAGTCACGAGACACTGTTTTAATTGATTTGGAGTTACTTACCTTTAATAGATTGCATTACCAGAGTAATAAAAGTTGTTCTTTAACCGTTTGACATTTCTTTTATATATATATGATTTTTCTTTAAAGTTTATATTCACTCACTATGTCTTCCTGTCTGGTTGGAATCTTGTACATGTTATTTCTTCCATTTACCTTTCCATTTACATGCATGTCTTAGATTGACATATGAAATGCGTAGGACGTAATTATCTTCTTTTTGAGGTACGTCTGTAATATATAATATAATACTGAACTTATCCTTAATCTTCCGAATGGAAGACATTGACATAAGCTTTTAGCTTTTAAATAGAGAAAACAAAAAAAAATGTTTTTATTTGAAATTTTTCAAAAATTTAGTTAAAGACACAAACTCAGGCAAGTATTTATTCAATGCTATGAAGAACTGTGTTGAAAGTGTTGGCTAGGAACAAAATGGCAAGTGTAACAGCTAATGGAGCCCGTGTTTTGACTGTGAAAAACAAGATTATAATAAATTAAAGAACAATATCCCTATAAACTCTAAATGGGATAGTTTGCGCAAAACTGCATTGAAAATGCAATATTATTCGCCCAATTATCTCAGTTATCAAAGTTATTAGAGTTTGGGGTCTAAGTCACAGGCAGATCCGATAAGTACTTAAAGATTTGGAAAAAATATATATATTTGTTCGGTACCACAGTTGTACTCGCTGGCTAGGCGTGTTATGGGTACTTGAGAAGATTACTGATGTTGTGTTCACAGAAAGACATTGACTATAAATTTGTTACTAACATTTCTAATGAATAGTTTTTGACAGACTTCATGTTTTCAATGCAAAACTCACAATACTTCAAATGTATGTGCATGTTTAATTTTTTCAAACAAAGCTTTCCCATTATTCCAGACAGCAAGTGAAAACAGATTTTGTCATTTTCCTTTGCTAAAAGGTGAACCTATTTCTAGTGAAATGATTGACATGTACAAGACATTTGGATTTCTGAATTGTGGAATGAAATTAAATTTAAAAACTTCAATAACTTGGAAATAGTCTTCAAATACCCTCAACTCACCATTAAGTGAAGAAGCTGAGCTCAACAGGACATACCTCCTAGCAAATTATTACCTAATAGAGAAGCCCCAGTCAGTTCTACTACGGAAGTTTTATGAGCACAAGAAGCTGTAGTTACACACTTGTGTTAAGCACCTTGCTATACGGAAGTGAAACGTGGTCAACCTACTCATGGCAGGAAAAAAAGCTGAATGTCTTCCATCTCCGATGCCTAAGGCAGATCTTTAAAATAAGGTGACAAGATATACTAGTGTTTATGTATTCAATCGAACACATAGTGTTGAACATACTACACATTAAAATATTTAGATTACTACATCCTAGTCCAGGTCTAAAGAAGGGTTCAACTGCGGCACACATTAAGACCAAAATGTGTACAGCACAACTAGGCAGCCTAAGCAAGATGAGAGTAATTTCTGATAATGAGTTTTGTCTTACTTTGTAGTGCATACTGACAAAGTGAAACTACTGATTTTCGGTAATCAAATACGAAACCTTGTTCGACTCTGTAGTCATTCTATTAAATTACGTACAATTAAACGTACACAATCCTCGTAATATTAAACAAAGGAAAAACATGTAGGTTATCTAGAAACATTAGAAATAAAACAAGAAAATTATCAAGCATAGTATGTCAGGATAATTATTTATACTGGCAATTTTTAATATTAATAATAATATTTTTATTATGTTGTTTTTTCCTTGGTCTTGGTATTTAAAATTTTTGAATTACCTCCCTATTATATATATTGTAAAATAAAAAGCAATAATTTTTTTTTTTATTGTTTCTATTTTTTTTTTTTTATTTTTTATTTTGACAAAGGTTATATCTTTATGTCTGTCTGGCTCAAAATGTACACGTTATTTCTCCCATACCCAATCTCGGATTGATCTGAAATATCGCTCAATTATTTTACCTTTTACCTGACAACACAAGAATCAATAAAAAAAAAACAATCAATTAGTCAATTGATTATTGATAAACAAAGGGAAACAACAATTTAAATTGGCTTCTTACATTAAAAAAAAAAACAGTTATGTGTTCTTAAATTCCCTTTTTTAACCATACAAATGTTTATGGATAATCAATAGAGTGTGTTTCTTTTTACTATTACTTCCATCATGACTTTGTTATTGACTTATAGTTACAAAGAAAGGTAGGGGGATACAAATGTAAAACATTCGAATTTAAAACTTTTGAAATGCATTTGAAAATTATCATATTGTTATACCAAGGCCAACGGTCACGGAGGTCACGGTTATACCCGATTGCTATTGAGATGTAAATGTACAGCTAAGGGAAAAAACTTTTTAATCTATTATGAAATCTAGAATATTTTGGTTATTTCCCTTTGACCATTCTTGATTGTTTTAGATTATTTCGGAATTTTTAATATTATTGCAGCATTTCACAAGGCTACGCAGTCCCAGCTGCGACCTACATATTTCGTCACACACAACGCAGACATAACGCTTGTCTGCCAGTGGTCGATTTAGGTTTTATTTTCTTTGTGTATGTCTTTCCTCGGGTATTCCTTTGGTCTGAAATATATATCCTGCAGCCAGTGGCGTAGCATCCATGGCGCGAAGGGGTTCAATGAACCCGGGCCCACGATCATTAGGGGCCCACAGTCTGTGGAGTAGCAACAATTGCGCTAAGGGGTTCATTGCACTTGGGGGCATGACTCTTGTCTAGTTTGGGCCCACTTGAGAACTTACGGATGACACTAATTTACGAATTAAAATTTCGAAACAGATGTTAATTATTCAATTTTCTCAAAGCTCTATTTGTTTCTTTTCTTTTTTGTATTTATAATATGTTATAATGACTTTTGTTGGTTGATGGATGTTCTGCTCTTACGTTAGTAAAGAACTAATACTTTGGAACCGAGTAAATGATGTATATAATTTGAAATAAAGTCATTTATGACATCAGCGTCCTCGGAAATCTCATTTTGTTATCTTTGTATTGAGTAAAAAAATGTTTCAAGTGATCATAAGAAAAGGAGATAAGTCTAAAGAAAAAAAATTAGCAAAAAAAAAACGAAACACCAGAGTAAGTTCCACATGTATCGTTAAAGTTGAATATGTTCTGTTACAATGAATGGCGAAACCAAATTGGGGAGCAGGTTAAAAAAAGATCCAGAAGATAGAGAGATGTCCAAGTTATTCTGACCAATGCTTAGCGTTTGTTAAAGTTCTTAGAGAAATTTAACATCATTAGACCTATATTTTTACAAAAACATAATCATGGAATAGTCACAATAGTGTCTTTTGGAGATGAATGCCTGTTAATTAACCGTGGTCGGAAAGATGTCGCCCACACAGCAGCCCCCCCCCTCCAGACAGCTGAAGCTATGCATATGTTTATCGAACTCTGACAAATGATTAGTATTTAGATTATGGTTCTTAAAGAAATTGTACACCTTTATATTTATACAAAAATCCATGATTAGTCTTTATTTTATTTAAAATTGCTATGAATATTGAAATTTTACAAGGAAAACAAAGCCTCGCAGATTTTAAACGAGTTAACAGACCTGTTGGGCAATGCATTTCTATCGAGGTCTAATCCGCAACAATTTTTCTCTTTCATTGTTGAGAGCACTCAAGACATAGTAAATTTTGATCAAATTAGCATGTTTTTTTTTAAACTGTTTTGTGATCTCAATTACGGAATACCCGAAAAATAAAAAAAAAAGCAATTAAAGAATTATTTCTATGTTTTCATTTTTGTGAGAACCAGACGTCTGCAAAACTGGCGGGACAAATGATCAAACTAATGAATAATCTCAATTTACCTTTCAATAAACTGCGAGGCTAAAGCTATGATGGTGCTTCCAATGTAAGTGGATTGTATGACCTACAATGGTCTTCGAGTATTGCTTCATCAAAAGAAGCCGCTCAATATGTTCACTATGTTAACTACGACTTTAACTTGGTCTTAAATAATTTCGACATTGCAGATTTTAAGGACTTGGTATGTGTTTTTTTGCTCACAGCATCTCAAGATGTGCACGTCTTGAATCCAATAAGAAGAGCATAATATATAATACACGTGGTCATCAAGGGATAATGCTCTAACATCAATGAGATTAACATATTTTGATGTACCGAAGCAGTTTGTGTTTCTCAAAGAATAAAAACGCATGGAAGCACAGCAATTTGAGGAAAATTAGAATTATTCGATAACATTGTTCTGCTTATTGTCAAACACAAAATTGTAAGCGTAGTCAGCGTTGGATTGTGAATGCTTAAAAATGAGAAGCAAGATCTACATAAAGCAGAAAGTATTAAAATGTCTTTTGGTTAACATACCCATACATTCCGTGTAAATAGTCTAAGAGCTGAGCCGAAGGCTCTTCGAGCTCTAAGTTTGAAAAAAAACCTGTCTGCATCCGTAACAGTAAAAAAAAAAAAACCTGCGGACCACAGGCCTGTCTGGGAGCGACCCGAGTCAATGCTTATAGAGCATTGCTGTTTCCAATACCACTCGGTGGCACCGGGGGCCTCCACCATCTACCTTCGTTGTACCAAGCTAACTGTGCGGAAACCGCCATTGATGAGACGGTCCCTTGAGGAACAGCGCATGGATTTGTGACTGGTTTGTGGGAGCTTTCTTACAAATCCGCACCGTGAAGGGGCAGACTCTCGTCAGCCCATGGGCACTCCCACGGGAATCATATTTGTTACCCTTTCGCCTAGCCACTTCCTCTAGTGAGCCGTTTCCACGGGAGCGCCACGTTGAGGCAGGATAACGTGCTCCCAACCCATACATTCAGATTACTCAATTTTTCTGTCACACTTAACATTTGTCTTATTTGGGGTAGGGGGGGCCCACCAAAATATTCTTGAACCCGGGCCCACAGATACCTTGCTACGCCACTGCCTGCAGCCTTTATATGTGATATTTGGCTGTGTTTTCCCAAAACCGCCTACAGTATGGTACTCTCGTCTATGTCAGTTAAAAGTAAGGTGGCCCTAAAAACTGGACATTATAGCATTTTCGGGGGCACCTCTGTTTTTCTAATAACATTCAGCTCCCCAAAAAAGCCTTTGGTACATTCCCCACCCCCTCGTTTTTTGTTTCATACCTGATACCTGCCCCTCTAAATATAAATACTAATAATAATTTATCTGTACTCTGGATCTTCTTCTGATAGAATGGGTGATGAATTCTCTCCCCAATTAACGTTAAATCAAATTCATTGATATTTATTTTAAAGTAGATACGTTATAGATTGACGGGCACCTTAAAAATTGATTTTATTTGATCGCTGCTTCACCAGAACCAGGACTAAAGTTCAAGCAAATTTTAAAAAAATACTTGTAATAAAAAATATTACTTACATCGATATTTGTCAATTAGATTGGATCAATCATGAAATATAATTTTTAATAGATCTAGACACACAACAATAAATCTGTACAATTATAAATATATTTTTTACCAATAGTTTTTGTTTAACGCAATTTAATGCCTTCTCGTTCTTAATACGCTATGATCCTATCAATTGTCTGGACCAGTTGGATAGGGGAGAAAGGACGGGTTAACAGGGTGATCGCTTTTTAAATGAAATTTTTTCTTTTAAAAAAAAAAAGCGGGGGGGAAACTACCTGAATTCGAACTTGTGGGCTGAAGCCTCCTGAGGCCTCTCAAGCCAACGGGGTCACGGAGGTCTCGCCTCAGGCCTCTCAAGCCAACGTGTACAAATCGTCAGACGCAGACACACAGACTGACAGAGTAGGTTGATATCAGCTTTGTGAGAGACCCCAGCATCTTTTGATGTCTTTAATATGAAAATGCTCTTAATTTATTCTAACACAATGGAAAAGAAAAGTTTAGAGAGGTGTATGTTTAGTATATAGAATACCTTAAAGTTTGTATATTTGTTTTAAGGTAACCATAGTGAAGTACAAGTTACGTATACTGTAGTAGACATAGTTTAGTACGAGCTACTTGTATAAAGGCAAACATATAAATGAAGGTAGCCGTTGTGAAGTACAAGCAGATTGTAAGCTACTTTCTTCTTCTTCTTCTTCTTCTCTTCGTTCTCATTGTTATGTAGGAGGGTTCAGATGAATAGACCAATATATGAGATGAACTGTGCAGTAGTTTCCAGATCAGGGAGCTCTCCATATAGTTTTCTTTCTATTGGGGTGTTTTGGCTACCAAAGTAGACATATTAAGTATAAGTTATTCATACCGCGATAGCCATATTAAGGTGCAAGCTACTTATAAAGAGGTAGCGAGGTAGCAATAGCTACGTATACGCAGCTTTTACCGAGGTAGCCATTGTGAATGTGAAGTGTTTCTTCTACAGTTAACAATCAAATGTCTGCTGCACTTCTCGGCACGTGCCGTTCCACGAGGAAGAGGTGACGTCATAGAAACCTGAGCACCCTAATCTCTCAACAGGATTACCCGGATGTAGATCTCAAATCCCTAACAAATACGTGTGTATGAGTGTGTCCACATGTGGTTGTGTGTAGACCTGTGTGTGGATGGGGGTGTTTAATAGGTATGGCGAGATATCTGTCAAACAAGGTGTTGGAAAGACAACATTTCGTATTTTGAATAATATAGCCATATGCAGCCTAATGTAGCTATGATTAGATAAGTAGCGAATAAAAAGGTAGCCCAATGTCAGTTGTTATGCTTTTGAAACCAAGTTGGGTTCAATGCACTTATCTTATATTTCCCCATCACTGACATTTGGTCACGTCTGCACTCTGTTCTTAACTTTCGTTCAGAAGATTTGGTTAAAGTTACTCTCCGATCAGTCGCGTGGAAAGTTTATGTTGTCTGGAACTGCTATTAATTAATATTTATGGCATGGGCGTAGCCAGGATTATTTTTCGGGGAGGGTTTTATGTATGTATGTCTGTGTGTGTGTGTAACGCTTCATTCTTTCGGAAGACGTTTATTGTACCATATAATAGGTTCCTGAAATAGTGGAGAAACTGTCACCCCGCCCTTGCCAGCAAGGTGGTCTGAGGAGCCCTGCGGGTTCGCCCAGCGGGGTTACCGCAGCCCCGCACTATATCTGGTATTTACAACAAAAAAAAGCATGTTCTGAAGTATCTTCAGGGCATTATCCTGCTATTAACAAATTTTAGTTCGAAAACCTAATCTGTATTTTCATTGGCAGTAGATGCTCGTATTAACCATCTACCAATAATGTGTATAGCAATAGAAATTAAAAATCTATGTCTTCACCAGGATCTGTTAATATTCCCATCGATCAGTGTCTAAACAACAACAACAACAAAATTTTCATGTACATTACCTATAGTAAGCTCCCCTTTTAGACTTCACTATCTTTAGACTTATGTGGCCCACGTTTAACTAGCGTGTCACGTGGCCAGCACAACGACAACCTTCTCTATGTTTGTCAGGTACACATTAGAGCAGGGTGGACTTAAAGGTGCCCGAAGGATCCCAAAATTGACAAATCCCTGTCATTACCAGCATTCAAAAATTCAAACCCGGGACTCCTCAGCTCGGAATCGCTTTACCACTCAGCCACAGTGCCTCCTACATCACTTGATGTGGTAACATTATGTTTACTTGAATTTAATGTGTATTAATGTACACGTTTTTCACTGGCAGTTGATGTTCGTTGTAACCATTCACCAATAATGTGTAAGCAATAAAGGGAGGTCACCTTGGTCTCTAATGTAACGCATGTACTTTAACATGACTTTGTCTTGTTTCTTCTTTTAGTCAGCATTACTTCTTGACGTGTCGCATCTGATTGGTGCCGCCTCAGACTAGTGCCGCCTCTAGTACACGATGAACATTTTCCTCTATTTCGTTCGACATGTGCCAAGAGCTGTAAAATAAGGAGAACCGAAAAAAAAGGGAAATAACACACGAATTGTTATGTTTAGAACGAATAAGGGGAGTTGATGTTAATATTGTTATGGTACAGAAGGTAACAGAAGCAATCACGGGGTGTCTAAAAAGAGGTGAAAATGTGATGAGTTACAAGAAGCAATTAAAAGGGAGTTAATGGGTTAAAGAAACAGTTTCAAAGAGTTAGAGACATAATGTCAAGGTGATGTCTATAAACTGTAAAAAAAAGTCTTCTTGTCCAGGAGTTGTATGCTCTTGTTTTTGTTACGCTTGACATTGTAAACAAGTTACAGACGTTGTAATTCGAGCTTACAATCCATATATAATTAGTGTACCGAGTATCTTTTAATTTGGATGTTATTTTCATCACTGTTGGCGCGGGAACTTTCTGGTAAACATTTCACTGATGAATAAAAGAAATGCCGCCACAATAATTATGAGATTCAACTTTGAAGGATCTTTATCAATGCCTGCAGACCACAGAGACACGATGCGTTTGGGATGTTGTGTATGTGTCTGTATGTTTGTGTAGATATTTTGAGCTTCTTTGTCCAGCACTTGTCCGGCAATGTCCAAACAAAAGATAAATATTTGTATAATGACCTCAGTTTCTCCATGTCCCCGCTTCCCCCCCCCCCCCCCAAATGTTTCTGCTTACATTGTGAATCTTTTATTCATGAGCTTCTCAGACATCGTCTATCAGTTTTAAAGTCTACATCTCAAACATGGCTGATGCAAAAGGGAAATAATTCAGAACAAACTGCAAGCAGACGAGAGTCTCGATTCTGTCAATTTTGTTTGTTTCTAGAACGTCAACGAATAGAAAGATTTTTCTTTCCATACGCCAGAGGAAGAAAGGATGAGTCTTTGGAAGTAATTTCTTTTTTTTGTTTTTTCACATAAAATCTATACTGATGTTGATAGACTTGTTTGCAACTGATCAGGTTGTGGTGCAAGTTATACACCAGCGCCCCTTGATCGATACGGAGAAGCAACGAATTGAAAGGAGTTACCCAGATGTGGTCGTTTTTTTTTTAAAATAGATATTGAAATATCTAGGTAATGAAGAGTAATTTTAATAGTAATATGCGCGTGTGTGTTAAAATTCATTAAATCCAAACTCTGGAAAGGCGTCAGAAGTCAACCCTTGGAAAAATTTAGAAGCATCTTGCAGCTCACAGTTCTAGACCCTGGCAGAGCCTCAATGATCCCAAACTGTGTCGGCTCTTGCCGTTCCTTTGGTCACATCAGCTTCGTGGAGAGGGGTGAATGCAGTGCGGTCGACATTGTTCCGACCACAGCTAACGCCGGGACAGTCATCTCATTTCTATGATGAGTCATAGTCGCTTTGCGAGAGAAGCAGAACATATAAATAAATATGTACAAATATAAATATTTAAATATAAAAACATTCGCTTATCTCACCGTCTAAATTTATTACGCGGAGGAAGTTTAAAACAGACAAAATGTTATGGCTAAAAAATAAAAATTGTGCTGAATCTTTTAAATCGTATTTAAAACTAGAAATAAATGTGTATGAACTAATTACGCGTATTTCCTTTTGGTAAGATTATAAAGGAGATTCAGATTATTACTAATCACGTGTTCCTTTTTTAAGAGAAAAACAAATTATAAGGCACAAGAATAAGAATAAGAAAGATAGCAGAACTCTACAAGGTCATCCAGACCTACAGATTTAACCAATCTTTACGCAGACAAACAAGTTTTTTCGTTGTTATTTTCGACTTTTAACCCTGTCTTCGTCACATTTGCATGTCGTCTCCACTGTGGATTCCGCGAGAAGATCTCCAGAGATTTCATACTTGGAATCTTTTTACTTCCATTGGATCTCCTCTCTACATCTTAAAGCAAGCTTCAGAAGCAGCTTCCTAGCCTACCTGGGACAATGTTGCTATGCCTTTCTCATTTGGTAGACGGCCGTTCCCCACTATATCCCCACACGGAGATACGCCCTTTTTGTAAATGAAATAAATGTTGAAATGTGTTCTCTCAAACACAGGCACAAAGATAAAAAGAAATATAAAGTCTGGAATGCAAATATCTACCAAGAAGAAAAAAAAACCACTGTTAGATTTATGTCAGTGATGTCTAAATTACGGCCCGCAAGTGAAACTCCGTGCTATCCGGCCATTCCAAACTTTTCATGCAAAGTTTAATGAAGTGGTGAAGAAACGTCTCCACTGGTTGCCATATATTTCTTTTTACTAGGATGTAGTTCATGAAACATAAAGTCGGAAATGGACGGATCTGTTTGGGTACCAATGGATTATGTGACTGTTTTTGTGTGTGAATGTGTGTGTGTGTCTGTGTGTGGATGTGTGTGTTGGTTACCCACCTCATAAAAAAAACAAGCAAAATTTATAAAATAATTTTAAAAAAAAAAGCTTATATAAAGGAAAGAACTGTACATTTACTGCCATCTTTCAAATGCGGCATGATTTGTTTCCCTTTTTTATATATACAACAAAATCAATTAATTAGTACAGATGAATTAGCTGTATAGAAAATACGAAAAACATGTATATATGTAACCCTGCCGGACCAAGTTAACTAAAGAACGTTTGGGCCACGAGGCCTTCATTAGCTGTTTTGTAGCAGAAACTACTTGTTATTTGTTTTCCTGAGTCGTGTCATTGACGATGAATAATGATGCACAGTTTGAACTTGATCCAGAATGAGAAATAAGAGAAAGGCATGTCAAAAGAATCCTGCCAGACAGAGATAGTGAGGTTGTGACTTTGTAAATAACAACAACTGAGTATCTTTTAGGACAGCTAAGTTTGAGTCTGTATGTGAGTGTTGGCCACGCAAAAAAATATAAAAAAAAAGTTATTGAAATAAAATCATACTGTTTCAAGCAGGTGACGTCGGTCACACTCGTTAAACTCACATTGAGTCAACATTGAGTCAACATTGAGTCAACATTGAGTCAACA
>JADKLZ010047014.1:11190-23875 GCA_021533235.1 Biomphalaria straminea | reverse complement strand
AGTCGAGTAAGTGGGTCATGAGTTTAAAGACTTCCAGTCGAGTAAGTGGGTCATGAGTTTAAAGACTTCCAGTCGAGTAAGTTGGTCATGAGTTTAAAGACTTCCAGTCGAGTAAGTTGGTCATGAGTTTAAAGACTTCCAGTCGAGTAAGTGGGTCATGAGTTGAAAGACTTCCAGTCGAGTAAGTGGGTCATGAGTTTAAAGACTTCCAGTCGAGTAAGCTGGTTCTGTTGAAACACGTATCTTCTTTACAATATATCTTATCTTATATAACAGTAAACACAGACGTTTCTTCAAAGAATATAAGAAGATGATTGCGTCCTACGCGTCATGCATTCAGTCATGCATATTAACCAATGATTTAAATTCTGCCAAGTCACAGGTTTTCACGGCTAGCTCAGGCAACCCGTTTCATGCTCTAATGGCATGGAATTTCTAATTTCTTACTATTATATACATTTTAGGAACGTGACGGCTTTCAACCTGATGAGTCTCCGGTTGGAATCTTGTTGAAGACTCAGGTTTTAATAAGAGGATTGGTCGTTGTGCTAGCCACATGACAAACCTCGTTATCCGTCGGCCATAGAAACAAATGATCTTTATATCATATGCCACATAGATCGTATGATAATGATACAGGCACTTTACTATTTATATAGAGATAGATATAACCTGATCTGCACATGTGACAGAAAGAAATGGAGGACAGTTTATTAAGTAGAGCACTTGTTAGGAGACATCCTATCTGTTGAAAGAACTTGAAGGCTATTGGTATGCACTGACTATAGCCTCTCACTCCTGGCTCTCATCTTCATTGAAGTCCACTGGATATTTAGTGGGACTCGATATATTGAGGAGACGTTACGTGGATTCAATAACTGACCAACTGACCATCTTGCTGAATTGGAGACAAATCACGTTACATTCATTCCCTGGCTACTGGAAGATCTGGTAGTGGCTGAATTTTGGGCTGTCCATCTCTCGACACAACCTCTGTCACTAACCTTCCCCCCCCCCCCCATGCCACTCAACGCTATTCACAATTGTTTGGTCACGTGGTACATTGGACACGAAACTTGGGTCTACACGCCACCCGCATTTTGTTTGTGTTGATGTCTTTTTGCTACACGCTGGCCTAGATAGATCTCTTTATCTATAGATTTTTTAAAACTGGCAACTGCCTGGACAAAGTGGTCATTAGTTTCACACACTAACTTGTTTGACTAGCCGCTAGCGTACAGGTTGACCAGACTACTTTATAAGAGGAGGTTTCATTTAACTTTCACTTTTATTCAATCACATTTTGATCTAGCTGTCAATCTTCAAAGAGATAAATTAGATGGAGCCTAAAGAGCTGCATTGACTTCACGTCGAAAAAACAGCAGCCTTAACAACTTTTATCTAATATTCAAAGCTCTTACAGTTTTTTTGTTTTGTTCTTTTGTGTTTTTATTTTCAATAATTCATTGATGCTATTTTCGTCGTTTTGAAGTGTACCCCTACATATTTCGTTGTTAAGAGAAATTCCCATATTACTTTATTTTTCTTTCTCCTAAAATTATATATACCTCACTTCTCACAAAAAAAAGTTCTCTTTTGATATTTATTCATATTTCCAAAAGTTCACAAAAGCGATGAAATTGTCCAGAACTATTTAGAGCCCAACAAAAGTTGTGCTATACCCAAAGGGACAGTAAGAAAACAAAACATGCAAGTTTAATTCCGGGGAGACAACACTTCTCTGCATTCATCCCATAAACCTCTTCCCCCCCTCCCCCTTTTTTTTAACAGCATCCTTTCAACCTCCGCCTAACCCACCCCATTTATGTTCAAACTCTTTTTCTTTTTTTTTCGTATCTATTTTAAACAAAAAAAAAACAAGTGGGTGGGGTAGCTGAAATTTTTTTTATTGTTGTTGAAATTGGACGAGGCCGAGGGACAGAGATCGATCTCTGCTTGTCATAGAAATGTTTTAAAATTTGATTTAGTTGACATTGATTTCTTTTACTGACCTCACGCTGGACAAGTGGCAGTTTTCTTTGCTCTAGAGTTGTACAGACTAGAGGAAACATTGCTGGTCAAGTTGAATGCATAGGCATTAGCTGCACGCTAGTTGCTCATTGTGTGTGTGTGTGTGAACATGGTTTTATAGCTGTGGTGTTGTTAAATATGCTGTGGTTGTGTGTCTTGTTGTGTACATAGAGTCAGAGAGTCAATAAGTTTGCAGCTCAAAAAAAAAAAACAAAAAAAACAACAGACAATGACTTGGTGAAATAGTTTATGTGCAATGTAGAAAGAACCAAACGAAATGTCTGTCTTTTAGATCTTTAACAAGATCGTGTGTAAATCGTGTGTCTGTTGTCTGTCTTGAATGCTTTACAGGAGACTAATTAACGTTTGTTTGTTTCTGCTTAACATTATCTCTCAATGTATAGAGCAGTTTAACATATGTGACACACTGTAATATTGTTCTATGTACAGTTTTATATCTAATTTTTTTCGCTTGTACACACACACCCATAATGATAAGTAAAAACTAAAATCTTTTCTTACTTAACATTCAAATAATGCAAACCTCATTTTATACTTCATTTTGCTTGTATAACATTCGCGAGCTAGTAAGAATGGGTACATGACACCATAATACAGATTTATTTTGTTTTTTTGCTCATCATGGATTCACAACAATATACTAAAGAACTACTATCGCGTAGATACACAAAAGAAAACATTCAAATTTTGTTTTTTAATGTTCTATATACGGTACTTGTAGAAAACAGTTTGCATACTGAAATGTAAAAATACAATGGTTTTCTTTCGGAATAAAATCAACTGTGGCACCTCCATGGAGCACGAAGTAGGTGACGATCTCACCTGATAGTTTTATTTCGGATTTAGTATTCATTTCAATGTACGCGTTACAAACAGACAGACAACAGAAAACTAAAACCTAGAGGCACTGTTCAAAACGAAGGCTTAGAATAGCTAGTCGTGTTGATTTCAATGTTATCATGTTGATCAAAATATCGCTTTGAAATATGGCGTCAAAAACATGTGACACTTTATGTCAGTTTTTCTCGACTTCAACGCCAATGTGTTAACTTCTTTGTCTTACAGATCAACCTTCTGAACAAACCAATGAACCGCTGACAGATCTGGAAAATCATCCAGCGGACTCAACCTCAGTGCGGCAAGAGTTAACAAGGTGAGATAGCCGTTGAGTTATTTTAGTTACTAAAGTCTTTCATTCAAGTACCGGTACTCTTTGCTTGTTTAGTGGGTTTTTCTTAAAACCCCTATCCCTTTATTTCCATGCAGAGCTGACTTCAAAACAATATTATAAATAATCCTGTGTTCATTTCTCCAACTCGTTTCACAGGCTTAGAAACTCATTCTTTTAATGTCTTGGAACTTTCCTTAGCTGTCTGCACCTTTAAGCTTTATTAATATTTGTATCAACTTGATCACGAGATGACTTATACAACTTTAGAACCACTGTTGCTATTCTAAATAACGAGATTAAACACCCTCCGTCCTTTGCCAAACAAAGGGAAAAAAAACGATTACAAATAAACATGTTTGAGAGTCACTGAACCAGAAAAGCAATGAAAATTATTTACAGATAATGTTTTCCATTCTTGAGATCTCGTTGCTATGTAAAAAGTTTCAGTTGCAAATAATGAAATGAGTCCTGTACGTTTGATACAGCCAGCCGTGAAATTGTTCGTTTTCATGGATCTCAGGATCTTGACTTCGTCCCAACTATATAGAACCATTCCATCAGTTTTAACGGGTCGTTCGTAGATCTCAGCCAAAGCTACATACAACTGAAATGTAAATAATGAATCTTTGTCATTAAAGTTGTTTTTACAAAGGTTATATCAACCAACTCTGTCTGTCTGTCTGGTAAAAAGTTTGTACTCGTTATTTCTCTCACACTCAATCTCGGATCAAGATGAAATTTTGCACAATTATTTCTTTTACCTGACAACACAAGAATCGATCTAAAAATGTACCAATAAGTTAATTATCTATTGGTAATTAATTGTTTTGTTTGGTATCTTGTTCTATCTTGAACAAGGGAAATAAATCGTAATTGACAGATGTGGTGGTAGGGATTGTGAATCTATCGCCCTGAGGGATTTGTTTTTATGCCTTTACAAAAACAATAATGTAACATATACAAAGGATACCCCCTTTCTTCCCTCCACCTTTTGTAACCGGTCCAGACAAGTTATAGGATCATAGCGCATGGAGATAGCTAAAAGCTAAACAAAAACAATTGTTACTAATATTTATCATCGCACAGATTTATATCTAGGTCCAGTACATACATAACTACATGACTGATCCAAGCTATATGATACTATTAATTATACTCAATCTAAGCTTTTTTTTATTGATTCTAAAAATATTTGTTCTTGCTTTTCTTTTTGTAAGCCTAAGTATTAGAAGAAATAATTCATATTGGAATATAATAAATAATTTAACTATATAATTTCAATATGAATAATCCTATATATTCTTCATCGTTTAGAATCTATGTTTATGTAACTACTGACACATCCAATCAGTAATCCCAGCACCTGCTTACACAAAATAGAAGTGTGATATTGAGGTCCAATAAACTCCGAGAGAGATGGTACTGTGACTGAGAACATTTAGTTCTTGTAACGTAATTACCGTTCTTCCATCATACAGAAAGAGGTTTTGGTCTGAGCGTTTAGTTTTCATTCCTCGACCCTCGGGCTTCAAGAGGACGCCTTTGGCCATCACTTTTTTTTTTTGGCCTTTATTCTGTGAAGTACGGTAATGACGAATTTGTTGAACTCTTGTAGCGAAATCTCTGGTAATTAGAACACACAGCCTTTAGCTGTCTGATAAATGGGGTAATAGAACTTTCCCCCACCAACGCCCCCTCCCCCTTTTTTTACGTTTCTCATTCCGAATCTGACATGAAAAAAGAGAAAAATTTCGGTCTAGCATTATACTGACTATTCTAGACACCGTGCTTGAATTTTCAGGCTTCATGCCCCCTTTTTTTAGGTCATGTGTTCCGTCCAAATGGACAATGGTCAAGCTCGCTGGCAGCGTTTATGAATTATGAATCATAACCGGGGAGATTCCATCGGTCACTCCACTCCGTCCCCGACTCAACCCACCCTTCGGCCCCGACCCTTAGCATTATCGAACCGTTGGTGTAAAGCCTCTGAAGTGGTCAGCAAGAGATGCCTAGTGTCCACTAGGCTCAGTCTTTAGAATAAGATAATAGGATTGTACTAGACAAGGTCAGATACTAAGTCATCGCAAACCTTGGTCAGGGTCGTCTTATCTAGAACTCCATTTCTAAGTTTTGTCATAATGATTGCTTTTGTTCCATTTCACCTCTCCTCTAATCTTCCTTCTAATCTTGTATCTAGTCTTATACTTTTCTGTGTTTTATCTATTTTCAGTTTCTAATTTGCTTTTTGGCCAAATCATTATAAATACATCTGTAATATGTTTGATCAAATCATGTAAAGATCTTTATTATATTTTATATTGTTTGGAATTGGCATTTGCTTTACTATCAATATCAGTCCAATGAAGAACAGACGTAGAGCGAGTCAACCCTAGATTCTATAACAAATGTTTAGAAACCAGACGAGATTATCTCAAACTGAAATACTGTCAAATCTTGGACCAATATTAGAATATGACCCCCCCCTTTTTTTTTCTCAATGCAAACAATGAACTGGAACAGACACAGAGCTGAGATATTAATAACGTTAAACGTAAAGTCACATTTCACTAGAGTAAAACCGTATGTAAAATCGCTAAACTTAGAGACACTTCAGGATAGAAGACTATTAAGAAGTAAAGCAGCAGTAATAAGGATTTACAACTATAACGACATATGTCTATAAACTACTCAGAAAGTCACAAAGAGAAATGCACGTTTCTTATTTCATATACTAAGACAAGAGCGTACAGGTACTCTTTCTTTCCTTGTGTCATTAAAGCATGAAACGGCCAGTAAAACATAAGACTTTTCACGACTAACAGCAAGCGGATACGCTTGGGATGTAATTATCAGCTATTTTGAAGACACGTCTTTATCTTATAAGATTGTCTTTGTGACACGCAATGGGGACATTTATTTTTGTTAGCTCGGCTAAAAAGTGTACTTGAAAACAAAAAAAAAAAAACAGGAATACCTTGGTGACATTGCATCTTATTTGCTTTGCTCTCTCTCCCTATCTCCTTTAATAGTTCTATTATCCACTCATGTTTGTTCGCTGTGAGCACGTGATTTTGTGAGTCTACACTTCCGTACACAATTCTGCGTGAAGAGAGATGGTCATCAAGATACATGTGGACAGCGAAACAACTTTGGCCTGGAAGAAAAGTGTGCCTAAAGATACTCCTATGTTTCGCCTGACATAAATTCGAATGCCACCTTTAGTTACGAAGATCTTGTTATATGGCCATAGATTTTTAGCCTGCGTTTTGTTTTTTTCACAATAGTTCACTGGTCATCATGGGGTCCAATCTCTGCAGTAACCCTGTCTCTAATGTCTTGGTTTGTGATGCGGTCTTTGAAATGCAACCATTTAAATGCTAAGGATTGGTTATTATTTATTAATAAGATTCTCATAATCTGTGCATATAAATTAGTAATGGCCTCATTTATTTGATTATATTTTTTCCCCACAGGAGTCAGATGGAAGGAACAGCAGAGGTATTAATTTCTTTTTTTACCCCACATAATAGATTAATAGAGAAAGGGAGGTAACTCATTTAATAAAGTATTTCTTCAGCTGGTTATAGGTTATCCTTCTTTTATTTACTTGTAATTTAACTTTTGCAATGTACTATTACTACTATTGTGATTGCATGTTTTTTTTTTTTTTTAGAAACATTTGTCTAGAGATTTCCATATTTTTGACTAGATTTTTTGTTTAGCGTTGTAGCATCTATTTCTTGTATAAGGATGTTAAGACATTCAAATAACAAATGTGCTTCTATTGTTGAAAGTATAAACATTTGACTCTAGAAATGATCAAAAATGAAAAATTCTTCCACATTTACCTATGACTTCCTAGTCACAGTGCTTTGAGTTGAATGATTTGATAATTTTGATTCTTAGTGCTAGTAGTAACCTAGTAAACAGAGAATGATGAAAGAAATCTTTTTTTTTTTAAATAATTATGAATGAATTGTGACATTCTTGTTTCCAGGACCAGCCCTCACTGTCTTTGGTGAAACAGGAGCCTCCAGACTCTGGAGATGAGGTAGAGCCAGAGGAGGAAGAGGTACCAGAAACATATACATCCGGTTCTGAAGATGGGGAGCTGGTCAGGAAGGAAGACCAGGTAGGAACACACACACACCATGATATGGAAGTAGAGAGTTGTAATTGTAATTTGTAGTTGTAATTTGTAATGTTTGTAGGGAAATGTCCCAGATAATTGTCCATGTTTTATCTCCTTATGTTCCAGATAATTGTCCATGTTTTATCACCATATGTCCCAGATAATTGTCCATGTTTTATCTCCATATGTCCCAGATAATTGTCCATGTTTTATGTCCATATGTCCCAGATAATTGTCCATGTTTTATCTCCATGATGTTTATTATGAGTTGACTTAAGTTGCCTTGAACCTTTGTGTCATTTCAGTTGGACGACAGTACTGAGGTGAAAGTCAAAGAGGAACCTCAGAGTGGGTCAGAGGAAGAGGATGAAGAGGATATGGAGGAAGATGACTTGGTGGCCTCCATGCCTCTGGGATCTGATGGAGTTTTGCCTTCAATCATGATGGACCAGATGGAGTTATTGGAGCTAGAGATGAGAGCCAGGGCCATCAAGGCCATGTTAAGTTCACATGATGAGGGAGACTGATGTGTGTGTCTGTGTGAGAGAGAAAATGTGGGGAAATAGAAACTTCAGGATATCAAGTATGTGTGTGGAATGTGGAATGACAGAGACTTCATGATAAGGATTGTTTTTGCATATGTGTGAGAAACTAGTCTTGGTTTGAATCATCCATCATGTTTAATTTACTTATCTATTAGGTTAGTGTCAGAAACGTGTACAGAGCCATCCAGGCCATGCTAAAGTTTAGATGCTGATGAGGATTGAAGTGAGAGAGAGAAAGTTCACATTAGGAAGATAACTGAAATTGTTGTTCATGTTGACGGGTTCATTTCAAAGAGTATTTACCTTTTGTGGATAGTGTGACAGTTTTTTTAAGTGGATAATTATTGAGGATTTTAAACTCTGACCATTTTGTTGAATTGTATTTCTGAAAGTTCTGATGTAGTGTTTATGTCATTGAAGACTCCCATAGAACTAGAGATGCTTAAAATTTAATGTGGGAAGATCAATGATAATTTGTGTGTGTGTCAGGCAATGTTGAGCTTCAAATTCTGAATTTTCAATAAATAATGTATTTGGACAGAGTAAATGTTTCCTTTGATTTTAGTATTAGTCTTTAAAAAACGACTCATCAGAAATTATTTTCACCTTAAAACTAAACTTTAAAGTGATTTAGTAGTTCATGTACGAATGTGAAAGGAAACTTATTAAATATAAACAAAATATAGATGGATTATTCAAATACAGAAAAACTTGTATAGAATTAAAACTTACAACCATAATTGAATTTTTTTGAAGGGGTGGGGTGGGAAGATACAATTCAGAAGTCACAGTTTTACAAATGATTTCTATTTACTTGAATTAAAAGAAACAGTTTCAAAGTCCTGGATTAAAACTATTTGACAGACAGACATTATAGACTTAGAATATTTGTGTGTACTGAATTACCAGCCTAATTTGTTCAGTTCTGTATATAGCTGTAACACACTTATTGCAAGACAGTAGAATTGAAATGAGCTAAATGATTGCATTTCCGTGTTAGTGTTATCGGTGTATTTGTTTTTTAAAGTTTCTGATCACATGCAATGAGACCTTTCTGACACTAGGTTCTGTAGAATAACCTTTAATTCTCTGGCAATATCTTTGAGTCCCAAGATTAAAGAGGAGTGAACTTAACTACACATTCCTAGTTGTTACAGATGAGATTGATAATTGCCTGTTGCTGGTCATCTATTATTAAGATATTGATATATTACGTCACTTCTGAAGACATGCTTGATGGCATTAGCAGTTTCTGGCTAGTATTAAGTATTTCCACTACAACTCTTGAACCTCCAACTGTATCAGCACTTGCTGTTCTGTTAGACATAACTTCTGGGGACTGCTAGAAGACTTTGTTTCAACCATAGTTAGGCATTCATCTCATTTCCTGGATGTGATTCATAGTTGCTTCGCCACTGAAGGAGGCCATACAATCTTATTGAAATGAAATGGATGATTTGATCATTGGAAAGTTAGAATGAGTAGGTCCAGTATGTCTGACCACATGGAATGTGCATTGTTTCATACATTGAGAATAATGGGTTAAACAAACTGTCAGAATTAACAAAGTCAGTGTTTGTTGGTAGAGAGAGAAGGGAAACAATTCTGGTTAATATAAATCTACATTTCACCTGATTATTGGACTTGGAGAGAATGTCTGCATTTCTAATTGGTTTGAAAACTGCGATTGTTAACAAATTCAGGACTATAATCAAGGATTTGAGAATACTTTTATTATTTAATAACTTTGTATTCTTCGTTTTGCCAACAGGCTATGGTTAGCATTTTTTTACATCCCCCATTGTTAATATTAAACAGTCTTTGTCAGATGGTCAGTCTGTGTAAATGGTTTTAAAGGGAAATGACCAACAATTTTAATCCTATTCATTTTCTCAACTCTAAGCCGTTTGGTTATGTTCCCTTGTTGTGCTTGTAAAGTTGATACTTGTTTTTATATAAAACTAATGTTTATATTTTCTGTAAACAATAAACTTTGATTATAAACAGAATTCTGATTCATATTTGTTTTAATTTTACAAGGTTGACTTTATAGGAGACTAGAAGCGCTCAAGGTCATTTATGCTAATTATTTGTGTGCACTTTGACCATTTAATAAGTTTTCCTATCATCATTCACCATGTCAGTAGAGCACAATTTCAATTCCTTTAATATCTCGGAGATAAAATGAAGCTTAACAACAACTCCTAATTTTTCCAATTACACAGTTTTTTTTTATTGTCTGGATGTATTACAAGTTGTAATTGATAAAAGTACAATGTACTTTGTTTTTTTTAAAGTATTTTTCTTGTCTTACAACTATGTGCCAACAAACTTACTACTAAAACCATTGGCACAGTAAAAGTACCGTGGGCCTGGGATCAAGAATAGAATGATTAAACTTTTATCCCCCTGTAAGCTGAGTTTAACAAAAAAAACTCGAACCAGAATAATAAACATATCACACACAAGCAAGTACTTGCCTAGTTTTATGGTCATTGCACTGAATTACATGACGACTTTACAAGTATTAAGATCAATCTATGCAATACCTATATACATTTTGAAAAATAATATAAGAGACAATAACTATATATAAGTAAAATAATAGTTATATACAGTGCATTTTTTTTTTGTGACGGTACGTATCATATCACAATCATAAGTCACGAGACACTGTTTTAATTGATTTGGAGTTACTTACCTTTAATAGATTGCATTACCAGAGTAATAAAAGTTGTTTTTTAACCGTTTGACATTTCTTTTATATATATATATATATTAAAGTTTATATTCACTCACTATGTCTTCCTGTCTGGTTGGAATCTTGTACATGTTATTTCTTCCATTTACCTTTCCATTTACATGCATGTCTTAGATTGACATATGAAATGAGTAGGACGTAATTATCTTCTTTTTGAGGTAAGTCTGTAATATATAATATAATACTAAACTTATCCTTAATCTTCCGAATGGAAGACATTGACATTAGCTTTTAAATAGAGAAAACAAAAAAAATGTTTTTATTTGAAATTTTTAAAAAATTTAGTTAAAGACACAAACTCAGGCAAGTATTTATTCAATGCTATGAAGAACCGTGTTGAAAGTGTTGGCTAGGTGCAAGTTGACAAGTGTAACAGCTAATTGAGCCCGTGTTTTGACTGTGTAAAACATGATTATAATAAAGTAAAGAACAATATCCCTATAAACTCTAAATGGGATAGTTTGCGCAAAACTGCATTGAAAATGCAATATTATTGGGCCAATTATCTCAGTGATCAAAGTTATCAGAGTTTGGGGTCTAATTCACAGGCAGATCCGAGAACTACTTAAAGATTTGGAAAAAAAAATATATATTTGTTCGGTACCACAGTTGTATTCGCTGGGTAGGCATGTTATGGGTACGGTATTGAGAAGATTACCGGTACTGATGTTGAGTTCATAGAAAGACATTGACTATAAATTTATTACTAAAATTTCTAATGAATAGTTTTTGACAGACTTCATGTTTTCAATATAAGAACCAGAAGACTTCAAATGTATGTGCATGTTTAATTTTTTCAAACAAAGCTTTCCCATTATTCCAGACAGCAAGTGAAAACAGATTTTGTCTGTTTCCTTTGCTAAAAGGTGAACCTATTTCTAGTGAAATGATTGACATGTACAAGACATTTGGATTTCTGAATTGTGGAATGAAATTAAATTTAAAAACTTCAATAGCTTGGAAATAGTCTTCAAATACCCTCAACTCACCATTTAGTGAAGAAGCTGATTCAGCTCAACAGGACATACCTCCTAGCAAATTATTACCTAATAGAGAAGCCCCAGTCAGTTCTACTTCGGAAGTTTTATGAGCCCCAGAAGCTGTAGTTACACACTTGTGTTGAGCACCTTGCTATACGGAAGTGAAATGTAGTCAACCTACTCATGGCAGGAAAAAAAGCTGAATGTCTTCCACCTCCGATGCCTAAGGGGGATCTTTAAAATAAGGTGACAAGATGAGATAACCAATGAGGAATTGCTACGAAGAGCAGATTGCCAGGACATCCGCTCTGTTATCAGCAGTATACGCCTTGGTTGGCTTGGCCACGTTCGTGGAATGCCAGTAGGTCGACTTCCACAGGATATTCTGTATGGCGATCTAATAGAAGGCAGAAGAGCCGCTGGACGCCCACTTTTACGTTATAAGGATGTATGCAAACGCGACATGAAGCTCTTTAAGATCGAGACTAGCAGCTAGGAAGAGGTGGCACTGGATAGATCCACATGGAGAGAGAGTATCAAGGTGGGATCTCGGATTGCAGATGCCATACACAACAGAAGTAGAAAGTAGGTGACAATTATTATTATAGCTTTTATATAGCGCTACTTTCATGCTTATAGCATGCTCAGAGCGCTTTGGTCCAATCTCCTTTGTGGACCGGTGGGGGGGAGGGGGTATCTAGGAATTGGTTTCCCGTGCTGCCTTTGGGCGCTCAGTAAACACAACTCTGCCCGAGTCGGGTGTCGAACCTCGAGCCCCCTTCTAGGTAGTCAAGCAAGCCAAGCTCAAGCCGCACTTAGCCTCTCGACCACGCTTCCCACCAATGCAACGGCGCCTGTTGATTTCTTATGCCCAATCTGCGACCGCAACTGTGTATCAAGGTTTGGTCTTCTTAGTCACACAAGAAGTTGCAAAGGCAAAAAAAAATATGGTATTGCGAGACGTAAAATGCCTTAGGTACATTTAAGTATGTGGAGTCTCGGGGCTAGATTTTTTTGTAGAGGCCCCTATACTTTTTAAAAGGT
>JADKLZ010047014.1:0-11090 GCA_021533235.1 Biomphalaria straminea | reverse complement strand
AAATAGTCACTAATGAATACAAAAAATACATGTATCTAAAGTCCTTATATATGTATTTATGTATATGCGGCGCTCTTTTCCCAATTTTTTATTATGCGATCCTCGATAGAAATAGGTTGCCTACCTCTGTGCATTACATAGTCACGCGATATAATCAGTTACGTAAATTCACAATATTTTTATTATACTAGTGTTTGTGTATTCAATCGAACACATAGTGTTGAACATACTACACATTAAAATATTTAGATTACTACATCCTAGTCCAGGTCTAAAGCAGGGTTCAACTGCGGCACACATTAAGACCAAAATGTGTACGGCACGACTAGGCAGCCTAAGCAAGATGAGAGTAATTTCTGATAATGAGTTTTGTCTTACTTTGCAGTGCATACTGACAAAGTGAAACAACTGATTTTTAGTAGTCAAATATGAAACCTTGTTCAACTCTGTAGTCATTCTATTAAATTACGTACAATTAAACGTACACAATCCTCGTAATATTAAACAAGGGAAAAACATGTAGGTTATCTAGAAACATTAGAAATAAAACAAGAAAATTATCAAGCATAATTTGTCAGAATAATTATTTATACTGGCAATTTTTAATATTAATAATAATAATATTATATTATGTTGTTATTTCCTTGGTCTTGGTATTTAAAGTTTTTGAATTACCTCCCTATTATATATATTGTAAAATAAAAGTAAAATTTTTTTTTATTGTTTCTATTTTTTTATTTTTTTTTTATTTTGACAAAGGTTATATCTTTATGTCTGTCTGGCTCAAAATGTACACGTTATTTCTCCCATACCCAAGCTCGGATTGATCTGAAATATCGCTCAATTATTTTACCTTTTACCTGACAACACAAGAATCAATTAAAAAAAACAATCAATTAGTCAATTGATTATTGATAAACAAAGGGAAACAACAATTTAAATTACCTTCTAGGATGAATAATATACAGTTATGTGTTCTTAAATTCCCTTTTTTAACCATACAAATGTTTATGGATAATCAATAGAGTTTGTTTCTTTTTACTATTACTACTATCATGACCTTGTCATTGACTTATAGTTACAAAGAAAGGTAGGGGGGATACAAATGTAAAACATTCGAATTTAAAACTTTTGAAATGCATTTGAAAATTATCATATTGTTATACCCGATTGCTATTGAGATGTAAATGTACAGCTAAGGGAAAAAACTTTTTAATCTACTATGAAATCTAGAATATTTTGGTTATTTCCCTTTGACCATTCTTGATTGTTTTAGATTATTTCGGAATTTTTAATATTATTGCAGCATTTCACAAGGCTACGCAGTCCCAGCTGCGACCTACATATTTCGTCACATACAACGCAGACATAACGCTTGTCTGCCAGTGGTCGATTTAGGTTTTATTTTCTTTGTGTATGTCTTTCCTCGGGTATTCCTTTGGTCTCAAATATATATATCCTGCAGCCAGTGGCGTAGCATCCATGGCGCGAAGGGGTTCAATGAACCCGGGCCCACGATCATTAGGGGCCCACAGTCTGTGGAGTAGCAACAATTGCGCTAAGGGGTTCATTGCACTTGGGGGCATGACTCTTGTCTAGTTTGGGCCCACTTGAGAACTTACGGATGACACTAATTTACGAATTAAAATTTCGAAACAGATGTTAATTATTCAATTTTCTCAAAGCTCTATTTGTTTCTTTTCTTTTTTGTATTTATAATATGTTATAATGACTTTTGTTGGTTGATGGATGTTCTGCTCTTACGTTAGTAAAGAACTAATACTTTGGAACCGAGTTAATGATGTATATAATTTGAAATAAAGTCATTTATGACATCAGCGTCCTCGGAAATCTCATTTTGTTATCTTTGTATTGAGTAAAAAAATGTTTCAAGTGATCATAAGAAAAGGAGATAAGTCTAAAGAAAAAAAATTAGCAAAAAAAAAACGAAACACCAGAGTAAGTTCCACATGTATCGTTAAAGTTGAATATGTTCTGTTACAATGAATGGCGAAACCAAATTGGGGAGCAGGTTAAAAAAAGATCCAGAAGATAGAGAGATGTCCAAGTTATTCTGACCAATGCTTAGCGTTTGTTAAAGTTCTTAGAGAAATTTAACATCATTAGACCTATATTTTTACAAAAACATAATCATGGAATAGTCACAATAGTGTCTTTTGGAGATGAATGCCTGTTAATTAACCGTGGTCGGAAAGATGTCGCCCACACAGCAGCCCCCCCCCTCCAGACAGCTGAAGCTATGCATATGTTTATCGAACTCTGACAAATGATTAGTATTTAGATTATGGTTCTTAAAGAAATTGTACACCTTTATATTTATACAAAAATCCATGATTAGTCTTTATTTTATTTAAAATTGCTATGAATATTGAAATTTTACAAGGAAAACAAAGCCTCGCAGATTTTAAACGAGTTAACAGACCTGTTGGGCAATGCATTTCTATCGAGGTCTAATCCGCAACAATTTTTCTCTTTCATTGTTGAGAGCACTCAAGACATAGTAAATTTTGATCAAATTAGCATGTTTTTTTTTAAACTGTTTTGTGATCTCAATTACGGAATACCCGAAAAATAAAAAAAAAAGCAATTAAAGAATTATTTCTATGTTTTCATTTTTGTGAGAACCAGACGTCTGCAAAACTGGCGGGACAAATGATCAAACTAATGAATAATCTCAATTTACCTTTCAATAAACTGCGAGGCTAAAGCTATGATGGTGCTTCCAATGTAAGTGGATTGTATGACCTACAATGGTCTTCGAGTATTGCTTCATCAAAAGAAGCCGCTCAATATGTTCACTATGTTAACTACGACTTTAACTTGGTCTTAAATAATTTCGACATTGCAGATTTTAAGGACTTGGTATGTGTTTTTTTGCTCACAGCATCTCAAGATGTGCACGTCTTGAATCCAATAAGAAGAGCATAGTATATAATACACGTGGTCATCAAGGGATAATGCTCTAACATCAATGAGATTAACATATTTTGATGTACCGAAGCAGTTTGTGTTTCTCAAAGAATAAAAACGCATGGAAGCTGCAGCAATTTGAGGAAAATTAGAATTATTCGATAACATTGTTCTGCTTATTGTCCAACACAAAATTGTAAGCGTAGTCAGCGTTGGATTGTGAATGCTTAAAAATGAGAAGCAAGATCTACATAAAGCAGAATGTATTAGAATGTCTTTTGGTTAACATACCCATACATTCCGTGTAAATAGTCTAAGAGCTGAGCCGAAGGCTCTTCGAGCACTAAGTTTGAAAAAAAACCTGTCTGCATCCGTCCGAGAACAAACACAAACAGTAAAAAAAAACAAAACCTGCGGACCACAGGCCTGTCTGGGAGCGACCCGAGTCAATGCTTATAGAGCATTGCTGTTTCCAATACCACTCGGTGGCACCGGGGGCCTCCACCATCTACCTTCGTTGTACCAAGCTAACTGTGCGGAAACCGCCATTGATGAGACGGTCCCTTGAGGAACAGCGCATGGATTTGTGACTGGTTTGTGGGAGCTTTCTTACAAATCCGCACCGTGAAGGGGCAGACTCTCGTCCGCCCATGGGCACTCCCACGGGAATCATATTTGTTACCCTTTCGCCTAGCCACTTCCTCTAGTGAGCCGTTTCCACGGGAGCGCCACGTTGAGGCAGGATAACGTGCTCCCGACCCATACATTCAGATTACTCAATTGTTCTGTCACACTTTACATTTGTTTTATTTGGGGTAGGGGGGGCCCACCAAAATATTCTTGAACCCGGGCCCACAGATACCTTGCTACGCCTCTGCCTGCAGCCTTTATATGTGATGTATGGTTGTGTTTTCCCAAAACCGCCTACAGTATGGTACTCTCGTCTATGTCAGTTAAAAGTAAGGTGGCCCTAAAAACTGGACATTATAGCATTTTCGGGGGCACCTCTGTTTTTCTAATAACATTCAGCTCACCAAAAAAGCCTTTGGTATATTCCCCACCCCCTCGTTTTTTTTTTCATACCTGATACCTGCCCCTCTAAATATAAATACTAATAATAATTTATCTGTACTCTGGATCTTCTTCTGATAGAATGGGTGATGAATTCTCTCCCCAATTAACGTTAAATCAAATTCATTGATATTTATTTTAAAGTAGATACGTTATAGATTGACGGGCACCTTAAAAATTGATTTTATTTGATCGCTGCTTCACCAGAACCAGGACTAAAGTTCAAGCAAATTTTAAAAAAATACTTGTAATAAAAAATATTACTTACATCGATATTTGTCAATTAGATTGGATCAATCATGAAATATAATTTTTAATAGATCTAGACACACAACAATAAATCTGTACAATTATAAATATATTTTTTACCAATAGTTTTTGTTTAACGCAATTTAATGCCTTCTCGTTCTTAATACGCTATGATCCTATCAATTGTCTGGACCAGTTGGATAGGGGAGAAAGGACGGGTTAACAGGGTGATCGCTTTTTAAATGAAATTTTTTCTTTTAAAAAAAAAAAGCGGGGGGGAAACTACCTGAATTCGAACTTGTGGGCTGAAGCCTCCTGAGGCCTCTCAAGCCAACGGGGTCACGGAGGTCTCGCCTCAGGCCTCTCAAGCCAACGTGTACAAATCGTCAGACGCAGACACACAGACTGACAGAGTAGGTTGATATCAGCTTTGTGAGAGACCCCAGCATCTTTTGATGTCTTTAATATGAAAATGCTCTTAATTTATTCTAACACAATGGAAAAGAAAAGTTTAGAGAGGTGTATGTTTAGTATATAGAATACCTTAAAGTTTGTATATTTGTTTTAAGGTAACCATAGTGAAGTACAAGTTACGTATACTGTAGTAGACATAGTTTAGTACGAGCTACTTGTATAAAGGCAAACATATAAATGAAGGTAGCCGTTGTGAAGTACAAGCAGATTGTAAGCTACTTTCTTCTTCTTCTTCTTCTTCTCTTCGTTCTCATTGTTATGTAGGAGGGTTCAGATGAATAGACCAATATATGAGATGAACTGTGCAGTAGTTTCCAGATCAGGGAGCTCTCCATATAGTTTTCTTTCTATTGGGGTGTTTTGGCTACCAAAGTAGACATATTAAGTATAAGTTATTCATACCGCGATAGCCATATTAAGGTGCAAGCTACTTATAAAGAGGTAGCGAGGTAGCAATAGCTACGTATACGCAGCTTATACCGAGGTAGCCATTGTGCATGTGAAGTGTTTCTTCTACAGTTAACAATCAAAAGTCTGCTGCACTTCTCGGCACGTGCCGTTCCACGAGGAAGAGGTGACGTCATAGAAACCTGAGCACCCTAATCTCTCAACAGAATTACCCGGATGTAGATCTCAAATCCCTAACAAATACGTGTGTATGAGTGTGTCCACGTGTGGTTGTGTGTAGACCTGTGTGTGGATGGGGGTGTTTAATAGGTATGGCGAGATATCTGTCAAACAAGGTGTTGGAAAGACAACATTTCGTATTTTGAATAATATAGCTATATGCAGCCTAATGTAGCTATGATTAGATAAGTAGCGAATAAAAAGGTAGCCCAATGTCAGTTGTTATGCTTTTGAAACCAAGTTGGGTTCAATGCACTTATCTTATAGAGATAGTTTTATTTCCCCATCACTGACATTTGGTCACGTCTGTACTCTGTTCTTAACTTTCGTTCAGAAGGTTTGGTTAAAGTTACTCTCCGATCAGTAGCGTGAAAAGTTTATGTTGTCTGGAACTGCTATTAATTAATATTTATGGCATGGGCGTACCCAGGATTATTTTTCGTGGAGGGTTTATGTATGTATGTTTGTTTGTGTGTGTGTGTGTGTGTGTGTGTGACCCTTCATTCTTTCGGAAGACGTTTATTGTACCATATATTAGGTTCCTGAAATAGTGTAGAAACTGTAGTCACCCCGCCCTTGCCAGCAAGGTGGTCTGAGGAGCCCTGCGGGTTCGCCCAGCAGGGTTACCGCAGCCCCGCACTATATCTGGGATTTACAACAAAAAAAGCATGTTCTGAAGTATCTTCAGGGCATTATCCTGCTATTAACAAATTTTAGTTCGAAAACCTAATCTGTATTTTCATTTGCAGTAGATGCTCGTATTAACCTTCTACCAATAATGTGTATAGCAATAGAATTTAAAAATGTATGTCTTCACCAGGATCTGTTGATATTCCCATCGATCAGTGTCTAAACAACAACAACAACAAAATTTTCATGTACATTACTTATAGTAAGCTCCCCTTTCAGACCAAACTATATTTAGACTTATGTGGCCCACGTTTAACTAGCGTGTCACGTGGCCAGCACAACGACCAACCTTCTCTATGTTTGTCAGGTACACATTAGAGCAGGGTGGACTTAAAGGTGCCCGAAGGATCCCAAAATTGAAAAATCCCTGTCATTACCAGCATTCAAACCAGTGGCGTAGCTACCAATGTGCGGGTGGTGCGGGCCGCACAGGGCACCAAGTGGAGAGGGGCACCAAAATTCCCCCAGTGTGTATTTGTTTCCTATTTCCCTAAGCTTTTCAGTAAAAACGACTAATTGTATGGACACGAACAAACATAAACTACTGTATTTTAAACATCAACTAACTATTTATAACCTAGTCATGTCGCTAGTTTGTTTCATCTTCTTGACTATTTCTTCAATACAATGTAAGCTATAGAACAGTTTGAATCTATTTTACTAGATTTATTTCGGGCACACTGTACACGTTGTTACTACACTGATCAATGCTCTGTAACATTAAAAAGAAGATAGTCCAACATTTTTTTTTACTTCATTGTTTAGTCCACTGGTTTAATCTAGACATAGAGGTTACAAATATAGGCGTTTTCTAAACTTTAGCTATGAGGAATTGTCCTAGTTTATTCATTTCTTTATGATTCTTTTTAGTTTAATTTCTGAAATAATTCTATTGTAATGTCAATATTTTTAAACAAGCTAACCTTTTTTTTCTACGAGTTTTTTTTTAACTTACTACTTAAGTGTAATTAACTGAAATTAATTACCCACAAGTCTACCTTCAAAATCAAGGATTGTCTATTCGAGACTGCTCACTCAAAACTAAAAACATTAGAGACATTTAGTAGTAATCGAGATGACATCGCTGAATTCAGCATTACCTTTGACGAAAGCGTGTGCTCAGATTTTAGAATCAGTACAGAACCTCAAAAACGTATTGGCCACAAGAAAAAGATGTCTGGTGAGAAAAGTGACGACTCTGTACTTACACACAAAGAAGAGCTACGAAGGGAAATTTATTCCGCCTTGGACAGGATTGTTCAAGAAATAATCACCCGATTCGAGCAACTTCATGATGTATCAGATATAAATGAATTTTTGTCGCCTTCCCAGTTATTAAATCCTCAGGTCGAAATCAATCTCGATAGTACTACTAGCGACATTGATAAAAACGAATTTCTGCTGGAGCGAAAGATGCTTCAACGATTTGTCACAGTTTCTTCAGAAGCCTCCGAACTTTCAAAACAAGGACCTATGAAGCTCTTGAATATTATAAAAAAATATCAGCTAGATGATTTAGTCATGAATATCGTCATCATGATTTGCATATTTTTGACTATTGCGGTAAGTGTCGCATAATGCGAGAGAAGTTTTTCCAAACTTAAACTGATCAAGATCTACTTGCGATCAACGATGACAAATTTACGACTCACTAATTTGGCGATTTCGTCCATTGAACAAGAGCTGGTGGAAAAAAATGATTTCGATAAAATTATGATACTTTTGCCAACAAGAAAGCGCGTAAAATTCACTTGTGGTAGATTTATGTAAAAGTGTTGTTTTTTTTAATTAATATTTGATTAATGAATACATATTATTTTGAACAAAAAAAATACGGTTTTGCAATATTATTATTTAGTTGTTTTTTGTTGTTTTTTTTTTTTTGTGGGGGAGGGGGCATCAGGATGAAGTACCGCACCAGGCATCATATACTCTAGCTACGCCACTGATTCAAACCCGGGACTCCTCGGCTCGGAATCGGTTTACCACTCAGCCACAGTGCCTCCTACATCACTTGATGTGGTAAAATTATGTTTACTTGAATTTAATGTGTATTAATTTACACGTTTTTCACTGGCAGTTGATGTTTGTTGTAACCATTGACCAATAATGTGTAAGCAATAAAGGGAGGTCACCTTGGTCTCTCGTGTAACGCATGTACTTTAAAATGACTTTGTCTTGTTACTCTCTTAGCATTACTTTTTGACGTGTCGCCTCTGAATGGTGCCGCCTCTGATTGGTGCCGCCTCTGGTACACGATGAACATTTTCCTCTCTTTCGTTCAACATGTGCCAAGAGCTGTAAAATAAGGAGATCGGGAAAAAAAGGGAAGTAACACACGAATTGTTATGTTTAGAACGAATAAGGGGAAGTAATGTTAATATTGTTATGGTACAGAAGGTAACAGAAGCAATCACGGGGTGTCTAAAAAGAGGTGAAAATGTGATGAGTTACAAGAAGCAATTAAAAGGGAGTTAATGGGTTAAAGAAACAGTTTCAAAGAGTTAGAGACATAATGTCAAGGTGATGTCTGGGAACTGTAAAAAAAAGTCTTCTTGTCCAGGAGTTGTATGCTCTTGTTTTTGTTACGCTTGACATTGTAAACAAGTTACAGACGTTGTAAGGCGAGCTTGCAATCCATATATAATTAGTGTACCGAGTATCTTTTAATTTGGATGTTATTTTCATCACTGTTGGCGCGGGAACTTTCTGGTAAACATTTCACTGATGAATAAAAGAAATGCCGACACAATAATTATGAGATTCCACTTTGAAGGATCTTTATCAATGCCTGCAGACCACAGAGACACGATGCGTTTGGGATGTTGTGTATGTTTGTCTGTATGTTTGTGTAGATATTTTGAGCTTCTTTGTCCAGCACTTGTCCGGCAATGTCCAAACAAAAGATAAATATTTGTATAATGACCTCAGTTTCTCCATGTCCCCGCGGGGGCGCCCCGGCCCGGGGGGGGGGGGGGGGGGGGGGGGGGTGTGTGGAGGTGGTGGTGAGACATCGTCTATCAGTTTTAAAGTTTACATCTCAAACATGGCTGATGCAAAAGGGAAATAATTCAGAACAAACTGCAAGCAGACGAGAGTCTCGATTCTGTCAATTTTGTTTGTTTCTAGAACGTCAACGAATAGAAAGATTTTTCTTTCCATACGCCAGAGGAAGAAAGGATGAGTCTTTGGAAGTAATTTCTTTTTTGTTTTTCCACATAAAATCTATACTGATGTTGATAGACTTGTTTGCAACTGACAAAGTTGTGGTGCAAGTTATACACCAGCGCCCCTTGATCTATACGGAGAAGCAACGAATTGAAAGGAGTTACCCAGATGTGGTCGTGTTTTTTTTTTTAAATAGATATTGAAATATCTAGGTAATAAAGTGTAATTTTAATAGTAATATGCGTGTGTGTGTTAAAATTCATTAAATCTAAACTCTGGAAAGGCGTCAGAAGTCAACCCTTGGAAAAATTTAGAAGCATCTTGCAGCTCACAGTTCTAGACCCTGGCAGAGCCTCACTGATCCCAAACTGTATCGGCTCTTGCCGTTCCTTTGGTCACATCAGCTGCGTTATGTTATGGCTAAAAAATAAAAATTATGCTGAATCTTTTAAATCGTATTTAAAACTAGAATTAAATGTGTATGTACTAATTATGCGTATTTCCTTTTGGTGAGATCGCAAAGAGATTTAGATTATTATTAATCACGTGTTCCTTTTTAAGAGAATAACAAATTATAAGGCACAAGAATAAGAATACGAAAGATAGCAGAACTCTACAAGGTCATCCAGACCTACAGATTTAACCAATCTTTACGCAGACAAACAAGTTTTTTCATTGTTATTTTCGACTCTTAACCCTGTCTTCGTCACATTTGCATGTCGTCTTCACTGTGGATTCCGCGAGAAGATCTCCAGAGATTTCATACTTGGAATCTTTTTACTTCCATTGGATCTCCTCTCTACATCTTAAAGCAAGCTGCAGAAGCAGCTTCCTAGCCTACCTGGGACAATGTTGTTATGCCTTTCTCATTTGGTAGACGGCCTTTCCCCACTATATCCCCACACGGAGATACGCCCCTTTTGTAAATGAAATAAATGTTGAAATGTGTTCTCTCAAACACAGGCTCAAAGATAAAAAGAAATATAAAGTCAGGAATGCAAATATCTACCAAGAAGAAAAAAAAAAACACTGTTAGATTTATGTCAGTGATGTCTAAATTACGGCCGTAAGTGAGACTTGGTGCTATCCGGCCATTCCAAACTTTTCAATCAGAGTTTAATGAAGTGGTAAAGAAACGCCTCCACTGGTTGGCATTGTCTTCTTTTTCTAGGATGTAGTTCATGAAACATAAAGTCGGAAATGGACGGATCTGTTTGGGTACCAATTGATTATGTGACTGTGTTTGTGTGTGAATGTATGTGTGTCTGTGTGTGGATGTGTGTGTTGGTTACCCACCTCATAAAAAAACAAGCAAAATTTATAAAATAATTTTTTAAAAAAAGCTTATATAAAGGAAAGAACTGTACATTTACTGCCATCTTTCAAATGCGGCATGATTTGTTTCCCTTTTTTTAAACATACAACAAAATCAATTAATTAGTACAGATGAATTAGCTGTATAGAAAATAAGAAAAACATGCATATATGTAATCCTGCCGGACCAAGTTAACTAAAGAACGTTTGGGCCACCAGGCCTTTTGTAGCAGAAACTACTTATTTGTTTTCCTGAGTCGTGTCATTGACGATGAATAATGATGCACAGTTTGAACTTGATCCAGAATGAGAAATAAGAGAAAGGCATGTCAAAAGAATCCTGCCAGACAGAGATAGTGAGGTTGTGACTTTGTAAATAACAACAACTGAGTATCTTTTAGGACAGCTAAGTCTGAGTCTGTATGTGAGTGTTGGCCACGCAAAAAATTAAAAAAAAAAGTTATTGAAATAAAATCATACTGTTTCAAGCAGGTGACGTCGGTCAAACTCGTTAAACTCACATTGAGTCAACATTGAGTCAACATTGAGTCAACATTGAGTCAACA
>JADKLZ010047008.1:0-10478 GCA_021533235.1 Biomphalaria straminea | reverse complement strand
TCTAAACAAAAACAATTGGTAAAAATATTTCTTATTGCAGAATTATTGTGGTTGGTCTAGATCTATTTGAAATTTAATGACATGACTGATCCAAACTAATTGATACAATTACAATTTGTATAAGCTTTACTTTCTTTAAAAAGTATTTTTTATGTTTTTCTTGTTGTAAAATTCAATCTATACCAGTTGTTTATTTATAGATTTATACATAGATGACTATTTTATGTGCCTGTCAGCTCAATAATCCTAAGTTTGGACCCTCACAAGCTTTCATTATCTGATGTCCCATGGGTGGTTTGGACTAGGATGGTATAATCTTCATCACTGAAGGAATGTCCAAAACTTATAAAACCCAAAATTGTATCAAGTCTAGTAGGCCTACTCATCTCTCAATTCTAACACTTGAAAAATACATGACACACATCATTCATTCAATGCTCTTAAAATTCAATATTTGTAAAAAGAAAAAAAAACAAATCCAAACAATTCTTCAAACAGTAAAAAGTTAAAAAAATGTGCCACCTGATATTTCAATGAAGTCTACATGAAAATTGGTTTAAAAGATTTGTGTATCATTCGCATGAAGTTACAGAGAGCCTACAAGTCATCCCTAAAAACAAGTTATAGATGAGCTTTAATTTAGCCATAATAAAAGTCTATGTTGAATGCACATACATGGATAAATCAATGTTGACCTTTTTTACAAGTGATGATGTGTATTACACATTCAAATGCCAGGATGTGTTTAAAATGATAGAGAATAAAAAAAGGCTAGGTTGTATTTAGCATCTAGAAAAAGAGATCAGAATTCTTTAATTCAGCCAGATTAGGAAATATTTAAGTTGGACCATTTTTAGAACAGTAACAATCTGTATCTAACACTATACCTAGAGGGCATTCATTCATAGCAAGAAAATGTTGATATATATTAACAATTTGAGCAGCTTTATTTAGAAATGTAGGAGGTGCAGTGGTTGAGTGGTAAAGCACTTGACTTCTGAACCGAGGGGTCCCAGGTTTGAATCCTGGTGAAGGCTGGAATTTGTTTATTTCGAGATCTTTAGGATGCCCCCTGAACTCACGCAACTCTAATGGGTACCTCACATTAGATGGAGAAATGTAAAGGCTGTTGGTTGTTTTACTGGCCACATGATACCCTCGTTAACTGTGGGCAGAAACAGATGACCTTTAAATCATCTGACCCACAGATGGCAAGGTCTGAAAGGGGACTTTATTTGAAATCTTTGCTCCCTTGGACAAAATTTTTTGGATTTGAATTTTATCTTTGATATACAAAAAATATTTATAAAATGTCAGCCTAAAAATAAATGTAACATTTTATAATCACAAAACAAAATACTAACTTTGCCAAGTTTGATATATTTTATGGAAACTAAGAAGCAAAGTTCAAAGAGCTTACAGTGAATAAACATTAAAATAATTTGTATAAATTGTTTCGGGATTGTGTACCTTTTGACTTTTCTACACAATCCCAGCAGGTTATTTACCGAAACATTTAAACATCAAAATATACAGTATACAGCAAAACTAATGTAGATAAATAAACATCTTTTTGCTGGATGAAAAACTCTCCACAAAATGTAAATAGTGTACAAACATCTTTATAATACATTTATAATCTGAACTATTTGCATAAAAGATTGAAACAAGTAACAATATAAACAGAATCACTATAAAATATAGGTAAGTGATTATTAAATTTTGTGCGGGGAAAGAAGAGTTGCAACTTGAAGAATTACTTTTAAAAAAAAAAGTCATTCTTTACACTGTACATTGACCTTTAGGAGAATGGACAATTGGCATGAGATGAGATTAAGAAAATGTTTGGGATCAAATTTGAACAGTTTAAATACTTTGTGAAAGATTTTGAAAAAGTGTCTTTAATTAATAATCAGTAATTTAGTCTTTGTAAATTATTTTGAAAATGTTCATGTTAGGTATTCATTTATGATGGCTGTTGCCTTTCTTACCATAGTATATATTTTTTGCAATGACTTGTAGTACAACAGAGATTTATAAAACTCAAAATGTCTCTGACTTGAGAAAGTAGGTTTACATTAACAGTTGAAAGCCCTTAGAACCTCAAGTAATATTCAAACTCAAAAACTCATCATCTTAGACACAATGTCCATGTATAAGCACACACCTATACATTTTGTAATCTTATTTAAGTTGTATTTAAAAATAATTATTAAATTAATTACCTAGTACAAAACTGGCATGATGGCATATTAATTGTCAATCTGAATATTTCTATGTTTGGTCAACTGAAGGTGATGGTTTATCTAACTCATCAGGTTCCTCGTGGACATCACACAAAATATTTTCATGCTGTTCATTGTAGCTAACTGAAAGATCTGATGTACTGGTGTTTATATCTGTAGTAGAGCTCTGGCTCTCAACACTGTCTCCTCTCCCCCAGGTAAAAACTGGACATTGGTCAGAGTCTTCAGACACTTGACCATTTAAAGAGCTGACTTGCCAAGAGACGAAGCGTATCGCATTAACAGCCATGTTCAAACTTTCTTCCTTGGCCTTGTACTGGGACATGACTTCATGACGCATTTGTTCAAATGATCCCTTTACATCATCAGTCCCTATCAAAAGATATCAATAAACTAGGTTTTATGTTTTTTAAATAGAAAAATAAAATAGGTTTTTAATTTTTTTACAAACAAATAAACTAGGTTTTTATGTTGTTGTTTTTTTATAGAAAGATTCACTAGGTTTTTTTTTTTTACAGACAAACAAATAAACTAAGATTTATGTGTTTAATTTATAGAAAAACATAAAAACTAAGTTTTATGTTTTTTTTACTTATTATAGACCCTCAAAATTTTTTTATAATTACAATGAATAGTGAAACTTTGATTGTAAGAAAACACTTCACTATTAGCCTTTGTTCTTCTCACTATGTGAAAAAGGCGTTGTAGACTCCAGGAGAAAGAAGTTCAAAACACCAGAATATTCTTTGTTCTTGTTATTCAGCCCTGACACTACTGGGGGAGCTGATAGTGCTTACCCAGACCACTTAGCTGGATGGAGGGGTTATCAAGGAAGAACTTTTCTGGTACCTCAAATTTCTCTACAAAACACTATTTCCAAAAAAAAAGAAATAGACTAATTTTAGTGATCATATAAATAAAAAGAAAAGCTGAATTTCTGTGTGTCTTTAAGATGATTTTTGTTTTCATTCTTAAAATCATCCTGGATCCCACTGTGAGAGCCCACAGTGCACCTCTAGATCCCCAGCTGCTAAGGGGGAAGTAAAAAAAATGTTTTCCTTTAAAGGGGCACCTTTTGTAAAAGTTTGAGAAACATTGTCTTCAGGCTTCATCATTTCAATAAAAGCTGATAAAGAGAACCAACCTGCTGTTTCATTCTCTCTGTGAACATCATATATAAACCTTTGTATGATACTTTGAATAACTTCCTGGCAAATAACAAACAGTTATAAGTTTCCAATTCAAGAAATAAAAATCAAATAATGATAGAATTTTTTTTTAAGATAAAAAGTGATTGAGTTGTAGAATGTTCCCACAATAATGAATTTCACAGTTCTTTTTTGGTATAAAATTAACAATCAAAAGTCATCATTAAAAAGTAACTGTAACATAATTTATAAAGCACAATGTTACTATACAAAAATTATATGTTACAATATACTAATAAATGAATGAAGATTTGTTATCGCTTCAATTACCTGATATAAAGTCCATCCTTTTAAACTTCTAAGTTTTGGGATAAATCTTCCTTGACCAGCAGGCGGCTCATCAATTTTGGTCTCTACAGTAGAAGGTTTGGCCCTCTGCTGCAATGACATCATCAATTGATATTTAGATAAATTGCGTAGTAATATCTAACCCAATAGTCCTGAAGTTACTCAGTTCTGGAATGACTTTGATGTTAACATGACAGAATTAATATAACAAGTTTCATTCTTTCATCTGACTGTTCTTATTACACCTTGGCTTGTCCTGATAGAATAATTACATTATTAGGGTTTGGATGTTTGTTTCAGTTTAAGTCTTTGTGGCAACAGTAGGATTCAGAAGTCTTAGAATCAAATCTTTATGAAAACAAAATGGAAGCTTAGACTTAGTTCAGCTTGGCAAGTAATCATAATAGGCAACTGGCAACATTGTGTTGGGAAACTTTTTGACAGTGATCCATGTAGAGTGTTGACTATGGTAAACCAGAGGTCAAACTAATTCCAAATAACAGCAACAACGCAGACGAAGACCAACAAAATGAGTTCATCAAGAGTGTTGATAATTCAGAACAGTTTTTTCAATTTTTTTGTCTGAAAATATTTCATTTTTTACAAGGCTATGCTGACCTACCAATGAAATAAAAAAAATGCACTATTTGGATTAACTTACTTTTGGCAAATTGGAAGCCATACTCGTGATGGCTGCTCTGCGTGCACCACTGTAGACATCAGTAATAGTTATCTCAACAGGTTGTCGCTTTCGTATGATCTGAATGACATGGCATATCAGGGCATGGGCCACTTCCAGAATGTTAAAAGGTACAGGTAGAACCCTTCCTTTGGTAATGTACTCTAAGTAGAGAGCACTGCGAGCAAACTTCCACTCAATATCAGCATCTTCCTGTAGAAGAAACACCCAAATATTTGATCTACAGTATGCAAATAAACTATTCCAACAGACATCCTCAAGTATAGAAACCAGTTTTAGAAACTTTTTCATAACATAGGCAAATCTATTAAAATGTATTAGTTTCCTCTGTTTTGCATAGTGAAATGTTAACCAGCTTTCTTATAATACAATAAAGCTTTGGCAGGAGGAGCTCATTAAGCTTGATTGGATACCACCCTAGGGAAGAAAAACTCTGAACCCAAACTTCTGCTACCTTAAGACTGAATGAGGCCAAATGAAAGCTATTATACTCATTTATTGTTATGGTTTGTTTTTTTTAGTTTATAAATTACAGATTTTTTCTTCAAGAAAGAAGATAATTATGTGTATTCATGTGTAAATTTAGTCATGCATATTATTCTGAGATTTAAACTCTACTAAATTATTGGTTTTCCTGGTTGATTCAATCAACCCGTTCCTTACTCTAATGGCATTTTAGCTGTAAGGAACTCATTACTGTATCTAGATTTGTAAAAGAAAAAAAAAAAGGTACCTAACTTACAGAAGCTTAAAAAAAAGATACACTAACTTACAGCAGTTTTTTCAAATGTTCTGGTCATCATTGCTATGAGAATGTTCATGAGTAAAATGATCATGCTGATATGATACAAGGCATCAATAGTCTCACCAATCTTCTCTGTCATAGTGTTATTGTAGGCACCTAATCCAACTGCTTTCTCCTCACCACGGCCATAGATTGACCAGAATACTGTACGGAAAGTTTGCATTACACTAAGAAAGAATGACAAATAAAAAAGTCAGTTGAAAAAAAAAGTTTTATCTTTAGTTCAAGATGGCTGGCTGGTGGTCATGGTATAATGAAACAAAAGTTCTGGGTTCAAAAACAGTCTACTCTTACCTTCCTGTTCTACAAGAGGTTTGGACAATAGAACCTTATATATCTCATCTTATTAATTATAGTCAAACATTCAAAATTGAAGATTAATGGGTCCTTCATATATCCTTTTGTTATTATAACCATTTACATTTTCTGATTCAAATAACCAATTCTATAATCTAATGGCACTTGGATAGAAAGAATATTTATATGAATTTTTCTAGCATATAGAATAATAAATGTGTTATGTCACTTTGCTAAAAATCCACTTTCTAGAGTGAAAAAAATCAGATGTATAAAATTTTTATAATGAACATCTTCTTATGGTAATAGGATTACACTTGCAAAAGGCACAAAAAAGTAACACTTTATTGAACCAATCATTATTACTTGATAAAGGCTTTAAAAAAAATAGCTTTTTGCTTCTCCCTTTACATATACCAATATTTGAATGAAATTAAATGTGCCTTCATAAGATACAATCTCCAGATGTAACATTTTTAATTCCAAATAATATAGTATATAAGTAATAAAACTTCATTTTCATGTGTAAAAAGCTACAGCAGAACTATAATCTTTGTCAAAATAAATCATACTTTAGTAATGGATACAATTAAACAATTACACAAATACATGTACATGATTTCTACCACAATTGTGACACTTTGAAAAATCTAATTAAATCTTTCAACATGACTAAAAACATGCCATTTATAATTCTCAATTAGTGTCTCCTGTTTCAGCATATTAAAGATACACAAGAAATAAACTGTGCTGTGATAAATAGTCCCACATAAAAGTAAAGCTCCCCTTTCAGACCTTGTGGTCTATAGAGCAGATGATGCAAAGGTCATCTTTTTCTGTGGCCCACGGTTAATGAGGGTGTCATGTGGCTATCACAATCACCAGCTGCCTTTACTTTTCTCCAACTAATGTCAGTATTGTCAGGGAGATAGGTGGACTCAAAGCAACCCCAAAGATTTTCAAATTAAAACATCCAAGCATTCACCAGGATTCAAACCCATGACCTTCTAGTTTGGAAGCTAAATGTTTTTATACTTAGCCACCACACCTCCAGTTACCACATATTTTTAGCAATATGATGTTACTGCATCAGCCATCCCCCTGCTGTCTGGCAGGAAGTTTGGGACATAAAAATCCTTCTTATTTCTGAACAAATGTCCAAAATGTATAAGGCTTAAAGCAGCCTTAAGTAAATTTCTTTTCAAATGATTTGGTTTGAACCTGACTACTGCCATCCTCTCATCCTGTGGGAAATTTGGACTAATTTGTAATAGTCTTGAAATCTGAAGGAACATCCAAAACATGTAAAACAAAGTCAGAAAATAACTTGTCTTAAGTTGAAATACAATACATACTTAATGGGGGTTATATGATTTTTTTCTAGCATATAGAATAAGCTGTGTTATTTCACTTTGCTAAAAATCCACTTTCTAGAGTGAAAACAATCAGAAGTATAAACTCTATTTTTATACAATACATCCTATATAGTTAAGTAACGAAAGATAACAAATGAGTCATTGACAATTGCTTACTTTACTTGGTCAGCAGCCAGTCTAGGAGACAAAAACAAAACCTACAGTCATCTCTGACTACTAAGCCCTTGTGATCAACATTTAGCTTAAAGAGTGGTTATAGTCTGCACAAACTACATTCCACAATAAAAATATGTAGCGCAGGTTGGATGCCTTACAGTGTTACTTTACTTAGTTTACTTGCATCAAGGGACTTAAAAAAAAGTAAAATTTACTCCTAAATAGCCAAAGATTAATTCATTTACCTTCCATAAGCATCCACAGCTCCAGGTCTTTCAATCTTATTGCTATCCACCTCAATATCTTCTCTGTAGGAGTAATACCAGTACAAATTGTTCAATGCTACCATGAAGGCAATGATTACTATGGCCGCAAATACAAAAAACTTTAAAATATCCTGAAGAAGAAAAAAAATTCTTTTAATTTCTATTATTTCAAAGATACATTCAAAATACATACTCTTTTTTTTTTTGCAATTCTGTTAAACATATCAAAAACAACTTTCAGGAATATACAACAGAACTAACAAGAAATCAAGTGGCTCCATTGTTATTGTATTGATAGCATGTGAAAAAAATTTGGTTAAACAATATTTTTAAATGTTTCAAGAAAAATTTGAAAGTAAAGTTTTAGTACAAATTTTGTTTTTTACAGTGTATTTTTTGAGATGCTAAACGACAAGTTGTTGTTTTTTCAAATGAAATTTTAGCTACTAATGTATAAAATTTAATATAAAAAATATCAAAACACAATAAAATATAAGAATTTTAATTCATATTTTAATGGATTTCTACCATTACATTTCCTCTCTTTTCTTTCTTAGTAGGTATTTTAAAATCCACCCCAGGCATAACAATCTATGTACCAGTGCTTTTCAAACTTTTTGGATAAGTAACACTTGGTGAGGACCAGTAAACTGAAGTACCATTTATAATCAATTATTAATTTATTTTGAAGAAAAAAGTCATAAACAATAAAATGAAGATGTGAAGGTGTTATTAAAGAATTAAAAACTTTAATGATGAATGTCATTGAAGATTGAGACATCCATTCATGGGAAATAACAAGTAACACATGGTATGGCTTGAAGTATTGCATGGTATGGCTTGAAATACCAGCTGTGATACACATTCCACAGTTTGAAAGCATTTCTATATACCAGATATCTCTAACTAAAAACTTTAATGATGAATGTCATTGAAGATTGAGACATCCATTGATGGGAAATAAGGCATCACACAAGTAACACATGGTATGGCTTGAAGTATTACATGGTATGGCTTGAAATACCAGCTGTGATACACATTCCACAGTTTGAAAGCATTTCTATATACCAGATATCTCATGCCCAGCTACTTGTATAACACAAATAAAAATATAACAGAGTTATCTGCACATGTTGAAAAGTGTACTGAGTAAATAATGTTAAACAAGTACACTCATAAAATAAGTTTAATATATTATAAGATAAGATAATCCTAAAAAAAACAACAGTCACATTAAAAGATAAGATCAAGAAAACATCAAGACTATAAAGACTCACATTAATCATCTTGCCTAAAGAAATCTGCAGTGGTCCCAGAATCTCATTGGCTCTTAAAAGATACGAAATTCTTGAAAAACTTAAAATGTTTGCCATAGCAAAAAGCCCCTCTGAGGTATTTATTGGATCCATCACATCCCAGTTGATGCGGTCTGCATTAAAAAGAAAAGTTAAACAAATAGAAAAGTCCAATGTTGCATGCAATATTTATACTCAATAAAAAAAAAACATTTTTCAATTGTGTCCATTATGTTTCTGATACAGTCTACCTGCATTCATCCAATAAAGATGTCTAAATGCTGCATCACTATCAGTGAGTACTTCAAAATGACTCAAGGCAACAACACTTTTTTTGAACTGCAAATAGATATTTTTAATTTACTTTGTTTACACATATGATGATTAAGATTTTTTTTACTAACTGCTTTTACATGATTAAACAGTATAATAAGGTTTATATTTATAGACAATATTAATTTTGTACATGTAACCATAACTCTCAACAAACAAGAACAATAACTCCTATCACAATTTGTAACACTTCAAACAAGATCTATAACTCTAAGAACAACATGTTTACCAAGCAAGAACTATCACTCTCAGCCATAGACATATATAGATATAGACTGGAAAAAGGAAGTAACTTTATGTAACTTGAAAACATGTATATCTATTGAATTCGAATTTGCGAATTATAAACAATTTAAAAATTGCATGATCTTCAGTCTTAGAGATTAAACAAAATTTATAGACATAAAAAAAGTACACACAATTGCAATTCACAAATTTATGTTTCATAAAACTCTCTTATTGGCCAGTCTATATTTATTTATGCCTATGCTCTCAGCACAATATGTATCACTTCATCAAGCAGGAACCATAACTCTCACCACACCATGTTCACTAAGCAAGAACCATAGCTCTCACCTTATACAAACAAAAATACTTGAGAGTATAGGTAGCAATGTAAACTGACAAAAGCATAAAGTCTAGGATATTGAACTTGTCACTCAAATGACTTTTAAATCCTTGAGCCCAGAGTTCTTGACATTCTTGAATGAGCATAGCTGATATGGAAACATGGAGAATTGATTAGCTGATGAACTGAATGTGACATACAGAAAAGATACTGAGAATTCATGTTTTTTTCTTAAAGCGATGAAAAATGTTGTGACAGATATTTCCATACAACTATATTCATGCATCCATTTAACTGCAATTGGAGAAAAAGTTTGGTGACAATGATGAGTGTAATATTAACTATCTAAAATGTTTGGAAAGGTTTGCAATGTGAATAGGTTGGACAGGTTTTATCTTTATTCTATTATTGTGTGTTTATTTTTTCATATAATTGAGTTGTTGATCTTGACAATCGACTAGGGTAGTTTGTTTTTTCCATTGCTTTAAGTCACTGACATGGACAACATGTCTAAAACTGCTAACCCTAAAGTTTGAGAATCTTAATTATTTGCTCTAAAAGATAACCTATGGATAACCAATGGATTCTAAAACTGCTAACCTAAAGTTTGAGAATGTTAATAATTTGCTCTAAAAAGATAACCAATGGATTCTGAGTCATTGTCACAAACAGTCACAAAAGCATGTACAGGAAATGGACAAGGCTTGTGAAAGTCCATGCAATGCAAATAAATCTTGAGAAATGAGGTCATGATAAGATGAGAATTTTAAATAGAGAGCCCCAATCAAACAAGTAGCCAGAATTTTGAATTGTTGGGGGTCTCTGTACATTTTTTAACAAAGCTTAAAAGCTTAATATTTATCTTTAATTTTTTTTATGAAATACAGGTATAGGTTCTGTGTAAGTGATAAAGTGTAATGTGTTTATGTTCTGTGTAAGT
>JADKLZ010047001.1:23499-35145 GCA_021533235.1 Biomphalaria straminea | reverse complement strand
ATTCCCTTTTTTTTTTAAAGGGAATTTCAGAGCCACTTTCGCACGTGATTCCTCAGTCGTCTCTGGCGGTGAATTGTAAATATAACCTAAGCCTTTTTTTCCGGAATCTTACCTCGATGGTAAAAAGAAATATATGAATGACGTGTGAGAACATCAGCTGAGTTAATTCAAATTAACCAAATAATTATTTCATTAATAAATACTTGATATATCATAAGGGCTTCATGATAACTGCGATGCGCACCAAAAAAAAATGGGTATTTCCGAATGAAACTGTATGTTTCTGTTCAGAAATCAGTTAAGAAACGCATCTAACAGAATCCAAGTCAGTTTTCCATCGGGCGTCTATGGCTTGAAATGTACAGTTTTTGTACTTATTTTGTGTAAATTGAAATGTTTATGTCATCCAATTCAAATGAGGTAAATTTGGTAATAGAAAGGTCCCTAGAGGGACCTCTGACTCTGTTGACACAATACAAAATTTTCTAATCTTGCCTATATATATTCTTGCTCTAGACAATAGTCTGAATAGATCTATCATCTAGAGTCTATCTAGATCTAGAGATTATATGATTATTGATCTATGGTAGATTCTTATATTTGGCACACCGACTTTGGGAACTATATAGCCTAGGTCAAATTTTATTTTATTTTTTTATTTCATCAAGGTTTAACTTACAAAAAAAAAACTGAAAGCAGATTCTTATTCTGCAACTAAAGGACTATAAAAATAGCAGTGTTATGAGTGTTTCTTTGATTACCTCTCATAGTCAAGATTTTATTTTAAAATATAAAAAGGTCACTTCATGCTCTTATACTGCACGCAGTTTTTGTGCTGTTTCCTTTAGCGCACGGTGAACAACGTCAATAAACACCACTATGTAATTGTTAATAAATTATATCTAATAAATATTTCTTCATCCCTTATATTGCATTATGAGTAGAAGAATTGCCTGGAGATGTAAAGCAATAGCTTTACCATAGACATACATAAATGAGCTTTACATAGATGGTTTCTGAGAATCTCAAAAACTGCCCTTTGCTTTGGAAAAGTGGACCAAAAATAAAGGAACTTATCTAAAATTGGACATTTGCAGTCCCGATACGTCGTTTTTAGCTCCAAACATAAAAACAAATGAGGTATAAACAAAAAAAGGGACATGTTTACTAAAGGAGAATCGGATGAGCTGTGTATAGATCTATAGATAATATATTAGATCAGTAGATCAGTAGGCCTATCCATCTGATGATTGATGATTAATTATGATGATGAGATTCTAGACTAGTCTAGTCCTAGATATAATTATAAACTCTAGTCTTGTCCTTTATTTCAAGATGTAGCATACTTAATTAGCCTATACATGTATAATTTGTATTAGAGTTATAATCAGGGGCGGACTGGCTATATGAATATTATGAATATATGAAGGTAGGCCTATAGCATATATAATCATATCATTCATATGTACTCATGGACATTCGGGCAAATACCCGGTGGGCCGGTACACAATAACACAATTGTGCCGGTAGAGCCACCGAAAGGACCGCACCTCTAAATTGTTTTAAGATTGATAATATTCTCATTAAAAGCAACACTTTGTGCATCATGATTTAAACAACATCTTTTACCTTTAAAGTCTAATATTAATCTAAAAGCTTGTAGTAAATATATCACCGTATAGAGTGGGTTCCACGACAATTCGTTCACTAGCATTTCGTTCATTGACTAATCGTTCACGACTTTTTGTTCACGCGACAATTCGTTCATCAGACATTTCGTTCACCCGACAATTCGTTCACGCAACTATTCGTTCACCGACAACTTGTTCACCGACAGTTGGTTCAAGACAAATCGTTAACGCGACAAATCGTTCACTGACAATTCGTTCACAGACAAATTGTTCACAGACAAATTGTTCACAGACAAATCGTTCACTGGATAGTAACATATTATTAATATTATATATTCTAGTCGCGTGTTTTGTTTAAATTAAAACTTTTGTAGCTATTATTACCAAAAACAAAAAAATTGCCTAATCCAAGTTTCTTTACGTTTTGTTGTTGTTGTTTTTGTTAATATTGTGTTAGAGAGGACAGTATGTGAATAATTTAAATGGCTCCTCTGGAAGTAATGATACTTTATTGGACATTGCCTATATACATGTTCAATCTGTTAACATTGAAAATATCGACTAGACACTAGTATACTACTTTCCATCAATGTTAAAAGGAGTTCTATTGCTTGGACTTCAATAACAAATTTATTGAAACAATTTTGTTTTGTTGTATTGCGATAAATTTATACTTTTTTGATAGGGAACCAAAATATTTCCAGGTGTAATTAGCCTAGTTTTTTGTGGGTATTTTTTGTTAATAAGATCTCAATAAAATGGTGTGGTGCTTTTTTTTTTCCTCATCAAGAAATTTTGAATTATTTTAAATGATTTTTTATTCATTGATTTAAGAAAATTTTATTTTATTTTAAGAACATTTCTTATTTTTTAGTGAAATTTTGCCAAGAACATAAAAAATCACAGAGAAAAAAATGCACATAAACTTTCAATCATGATAAGTCAAATATGCCCTAATTGTAGTCTATTTGCTAACTCAAGAAGTTTTGTTTCAAAGAAAAATAAATAAAAAAAATATGTATATTATTATAATATTTAAAAAACATTACAATCAAATTAAAATAATAAAAAGCAAAAGCACATATTATATATAAATAAATAAATAAATAATATATGATTTTTTTAATGTTAAAAAGAATCATAGAGATAACATTATATAAAACAGAACATGAAATGCAAAATTCATGGAGATAGCTAGCACTGCTACAAGGAAAACTTTTTAATGGCCACATCCCTTTTTTGATGTGCAACAAAATTAAGAATCACCATTAATGAATTGGCTAATTGTCTGATTTTTAAATGAGTCATGCTTTGTTAGTTACAATAAAAATTGTTTTAAGTTTAAACTCGACCCGAACATGACTGTGAGAGAAAGAACGTGTACAATTATCTAAAGGGGCATAACCCTGCATGTTTAGCGATGTCTGTGAATACTGAACAATTAATTTCTCTTGTTTGGTAAAAAAAAAATAATTACGAGTAATTAATTGACTAATTGTTTAATTTTTTAACAATGGATTCATGTATTGTTTTCGACAATAATTGTTCAAAATTTCAACTTGATCCAAGAATGGATGTTTGAGAAATAACAAGGTCAATCTTTTTACCAGACAACAGAGTGAGTTGATTTAGGCTTTGTAAAAATCCCATCGGCTAATATCTCATACGCAAAACATTACTTCGAGGTTGATTATTAAAAACCTAAGCACTAAACATTATTTCGATGATGACTGACAATGTGATTTTTTTTGTTCTAGTTGCTCATCTGAAAACCATTCCTTCAGCTTTTATTCGCTGGAAATGCACAGAGACGGACACGGCAGCACTCAAGGTAATTCAAACATCATTAATCAGCTCATTGTTGTATAGTTATTTCTTAAATATAGCTCTCCTAGTCGCGTGGTATGCACTTCGGAAGGACGCCACGATGACTCCGGGCTCGAACAATGCCCTCTGCATTCTTGCCGTCATGTAGGAGACTTTGGGTTAGTCCAGTGATGGCCAGACTTTGGGTTAGTCCAGTGATGGCCAGACTTTGGGTTAGTCCAGTGATGGCCAGACTTTGGGTTAGTCCAGTGATGGCCAGAAAACTTTTAGGAGCAAGTTTTAGCGGGCCATCATTTCTTTGTTGAAATAAAATGCAGAAATTGATTATTGGATGTAATGATACCAAACTCAAGCTTACGAAATGTATGAAATTGTGTTTCGGTCAATGTTCGTCATTATTTAGTTCAAATTGGGAGGAAATCGTCCATAAAATTGAGCTGAATAGTGTTCATCTGTAAATACTGTAATCAATTTTCGCAAACAGCTTTTTCTAGGTGTCATTAAATTAAAAAAAAAACTGCTTCTAAATAATCGAAGACTCAAAGATTGCACACGAGTCATTAACTGAGTTTTGTAGAACATTTATAATTAACTGTTGGATCCTAGAAGTTAAATTAATTCCAGCTGCAGGTCTGATTTCACTACTTCACAATTACATTAACAGGCATGCAGAAAAGATTCTAATCTTTTTCTTCTAAAATGACTCTAATTGTGCAGTAGGTTTCACGTCGGTACCTTTCTCCATAGCCGAAATCAAAGTAAATATTTGAGGCAATCTAATATAAAATGTTGAATTATTGATTCGATTTTAGATGTTTTGCGAGATAAACTCTTTTTTTTTAATCCTTTTTCTTATTCAGACATAAAACTTCGAAAGCTTGAATTTGTTTAACAAATTGTTCATCATAGAGTGTTTCATTACTCTGAGCTATCTAGCAGCATCCCAAGAACTATCCACTTCTAGAAAAAACATTTTGCTGGCCTAGTCTTAACTTCTTCAGGCCTACTTTAGCAAGTTTTCTGCTTACTGATTTCATCTGTCATCAGTTATAAATGCTGAATGGTTGTTTTATGTTTAGATGTGAAGTGACTGAAATCTTATAGTCCTTTTAAACGACCACATTTTAAAAGTAAATAAGACCCAGAGGTTTCTCTTTTAAAATTGTAGAAAAAGTCTTACATCACGTGACATTATGAATCAACTCTACACGTTTTTTTTTATTTGATATTAAAGAATTAAAGAAACAGTAAACACTCAACCCAAATAACATACAGAGAAACTTTGTTGACTGCGTTTGTGAACAATTAAAATCAGCTGACGGAACTAGTAGTAAATTGTAACAATCAAAGTATTACTCTAATCTAATGATTCTATGATGTCTATTACAAACTCGATCATTTAGGCTGCATTGAGAATGAAACAGATATTTGTTAATTATTATTACAAAGCATTTGGAGTTCGAATTAAACGTTCCGAGGACTGTCTGTCTGAGGCATTTCAAAACTCGAGAGACAATCATTTCCCTTTGCAATTTCTCGTGTGACTAAAGAGATCAATCCTTGATACACAGCTGCAGACACAGGTTAAGCATCTGTAATCACCTGAATCACAGATGCCACAAGGTCAGCTCCCACAAGACACTTTATATGGTGATCTAATAGAAGGCAGGAGAGTATGCAAACGCGACATGAAACTCTTCAAAGTAGGCACTGGATAGAAAACATAACGGAAGGTTCCTTGATTGAGATGGCTTACACACCAAATTTTTATGAGCTTAGCCACTGGGAATTTTGAGTTTAAAAAAACTTTCAGATGGTTTTGAGTTTAAAATCCCAACAAATAGTTTTGACGATAAAACTTCCCTTTCCGATAAAAAAAATCTAAAGCAAACTACAATCACGAAAATCCATGAGCGTAGCCAAGAAGGGTTTTTTAAACCCCTTCCAACAAAAGAAAAAGCTACAATTACTAAATTTTATGAGCGTAGCCAGAAGGGATATGCGGTTTCCTTCCCACCTCAAATACAAAAAAAGCAAAACCATAGTTACTATTTCCTACTAGTCGCTAGGCTACGTTAACAATATTGCAGTGAAGAACAGATTTTTTAATACAACAGTAGCAGGACAAAACACACTAAACACTTCAGAGAATGCATTTTTTGTTTAGTTTTAAATACCGGAAATAATGCTTCCGAACCCGGGGCACGACATTGTCTAAACTGTGCCGATGTGCCTAAAATCAAAAATCAAATCAACCTTCCGAACCCCTCTGGGAGAGATCTCATTGTGTCTACCCCCCAGCTAGATCAAGTAGAAGCGAGCGTCAAGCGATTTTCTTCCCATTCTTAGCTGCACAAGTTCTTTCTACTGACATCTACACCTATTCCAATAGATACTAAAAGTAAAACGATGAGCTTTCTGAACTTGATTCCATTCACAGCATCTAGATAAAATGTGTAAGGACATATAGGATTGTTCAGCATTTCGGCAGCTTGTCTTCTGGCATTTTGACGGCTGTTTTCTTTTATTGTCTCCTAGCATTTCGGCATTTTTTATCTGCTGATACAGAGACTTACTATGTGACGAATCCGGACTCATGTCATAAGAATCTGATAAACTTAGCAATATAAATGGATTCTTTATTTAGTATAGGTTACTAAACAAACAAACAAAAAACTAACAGCTTACAATGACTGCCTAATGTTTGCTCTATTTGGTTTACAGCTTTATTATAAGTATCATGGAAAAACATGTTGACAAATACAATTCTTTTTCTTTTTGCTTTTAGATCCCCCAGCTGTGGTTTCACGCAGACCCCCAACAGTTATGTGTTATATCTGCGGCAGAGAGTACGGCACAGCTTCCATAACTATCCACGAGAAACAGTGCCTGGCCAAGTGGAAGTTTGAGAACGATCAACTTCCGCCCAACGCTCGAAGACCTGAGCCGACAAAGCCTCAAATATTAACGGAAGCCGCCCGTGAGATACAAGGCTCAAAGGCAGGTAACTACAACCTAGACGCCGCCAACGAAGCAGCCTTTCAAGCAGCCCAGTCTCAGTACATAGCTTGTCAGAAATGTGGTCGCACTTTCCAGCCTGAAAGCATTTCTTTACACCAAAAACATTGCCAGGGTTACAAGCCTTTGAAACGTTCAGCTAAGACTTAGTCCACACCATCAACAACAGTTAAAGTCTGAACTTAACCTTCAAAATAGAAAATTAAAATATTTTTTTAAAGATTTAGTCTATAAATGTATTAGTATCTAATGTAAGTAACTTGCTCTGTTATATAATAATGTCTATTCGGTACATCGTTAATTGAATACGCCATAAGGAAATGTTTAAATCATTGTAATGTTCTCAGAATCTCTCAATTTCTGCGATGGACACTTCTTGGACAGTGTGGGGCACAAGTTTTTAACAAAATACTGACCTTGGCAATAGAAATGTCAACATCAATTTAAAAAAAAAAATCAGCGTCCTTTGACAATAAGGGGCCGGGGGGGGAGAGAAATGTTTTAAATCTTATGTTTGATATATGAGAGTACTTTAAATTTGACTATTGGACATTAGATTTTAGACTTGATGTTGGGAGTTAGGCTTGATTGATATTTCTACAATCAATGAATCCACTAAATGAAGAGAATGTATAAGTATTTAGAATTTGAGATACAAACGAATAAACTACTAGGGAATACATCTCCGTTTGTCATAGCCTACACTTTTTTTTTCATTTCATATTTTGGGAAATGTGCATGTGAAAATTGAATAAATAAAAACTAAAATATGACATAACTAAAATATGACTCTTTTTTTTTTTTTTCTTAAATTATCTAATGGCAAGTATTAATTATAGAATACCATTATGAGTTTTCGAGAAATTAAAAAAAAAGGGTTAACTATCTATTCTTTCATTAAATATTAACCAAAGTTCAGGGCCGTAGCAACCTGTTGTGTTATGTGTATTTCACGCAGGCGGCCCAAACGTTGTTCAAAAGTTCCTTTTTTTTTTATTACCGTGGCGAATGAATAGCCTTGGTACTAAACTATGGAATGTTAACATTTATTTGTTCTGCTAAATTATATTGAATATATTTGTTTATCATAAATTAAAGACTTGAAAAATATGTTATTAATCTAAGATCGGATAAGAAAAAAAAATCTTTGATTTGGTGCTCTATGATGAAGGAAAATCAAGTCCGAGATACCTCTACTAGCTCTAAACCACATTGACTTTCACATAGCACAGGAACTTGGCCAGTCGGTAAAGAGAGTACATCTAATAGCTCTAAACTCTAAACCACATTGACTTTCACAAAGTACAGGAACTAGGCCAGTCGGTAAAGAGAGTATCATGGTAAGGATTTTTCTTGCTGACAGTAAAGAAATTAGAGCAGTCGGACGTGTTGTCTTTTTGTACAGGTAAATGATGGTGGCGTCTCAGCATAAAGAGGTCTGTAAAGCTTTCCGTGAGAGCAGCACCAAGACCACCAGAGCCGGACGTCTTTTGGGTTGTTCTTTTTCCGTGTCAAGTGTTGGGAAGTCATGGAACTTCGTCTGAACTGTTTTCTGCGTAATTTCAGCTAAAGATCTCTCAGACACCTATTTGTCGCTAACAGCAAACATATTGCTCTGTCCACCGGTTTATTGTATAATTTCTGGTTAACAATATTCGGGCCATTCTTAGAGCGTCATAGTATGGTAGGCAGAAATAAGTGACAAGACTGCCTCACAAATAAACATGTTCTGCTGGTGGCTGATATAGAGTGTAATAATTAGAAGACTACTGCGCTGGGTTGGAAACCTATTTCGTAGGGGGGGGGGGGTGACCGCATGCCAAAGGCGATCTTTTTTGGCGAGTTTAAAAGATGTCGTAACAGAGGTGCCACCATGAAGAGCTATAAAGATCAACTCGGGTATGATTTCTCCCTCACTAGCAGAGAGGAAAGAAGTTGGCAGAAGATGGGCTCTGAAAGAGACATCTGAAGAGCTCTAACAAAGGTAGGGGGATAGTATTTAAGACCAAAAGAAGACAGATGCAGACGACCAAAATAAAACTGAAACAGACCAGAGACAAACAACAACTTTAACGGCATCGGATGTGGCACAAAATGCAGGCCGCAATTCACTACGCAGTTCAAAATAAAACATTTAGGCCTAGCTAAGTAATGTGTTTGGCACAGAATAGGCCATAATATCAAAGGACAATGTGTAGGCCGTTTGGATTTTTTTTTTTGTAGACTAAAAACCTGCAGCCATACAGAAGACTGTTGGAATAAGCATACAAACCTGCTTCACGCTACTCTATGTGGAGAAATAAGCTTATAGGTCACCAAAGACACCAATGTACCTGATTTGATCTTTTGGACACTATACAGAATAAAGCTCGAGCTTTACCAATGCGGGTTCTAACATCTGCATCTGTTCCTCCATGGTGATCTATGATACTGCAGAGATAGGTGAAGCTGTCCACCCAGCGCCTTGCCTTGGACTGTAATGGGAGTATTGTGGGAGGCCTTTATCTTGAACACCTTGCTCTTCCCTCTGTTTATGGTAAGACCCATTCTACCTGAATTGTCTGCAATAACATTTATCTTTTCATCCATCTGCTGATGTGTGTGTGTCTTTCTCACACAAAGCAGCAGATGCAGGAAAAGATAAATTTTGTTGCAGACAATTCAGCTAGAATGGGTCATCTGCAAAGTCGAGGTCATCTAACTGTATACCGTTCCTCTTCTGGTCTGTTGCTGTCTTCGTGACCCAATCTATGGCTAGTAGAAATAAGAAGGGAGAGAGTAAACAGCCTTGTCTCACTCCTGTTTGGACTTCAAATGCATCTGTCAGTTGTCTGCCATGCACTACCCTTCATATGACTTTTTGGTGATATTAGTAATTCAATTTTTCAGCCACTACATAGGGTCTGTCTGTCCACACTGTCAAATGCCTTCTCATAGTCTATAAAACTGACGTAGAGAGGGGAGTTCCATTCCATATATAAGCGATGAATCTTTGAAGGCACTGCTGTGATCTTCGGAACCTATACATTGCCATATTATAGGCCTAAACATTATTATTATTATTTTAGAAACGAACTAATATTAATTCTCTGGCACAGCCAGGGTTGAACTGCGTTAGAAAGAAACAAAATTGTATTATCTCTAACAGTGTCCAGGAAGTTTCTGGTGAGACAAGAATCATCTCAGGGATGTTAAAGCCTTTAAAGGTGTGTGTGATGTCAATCGGTTGATATAAAACTGGGTATATTGTTATTTTAGACAACTTCCATAATCGCTTTATATCTAAGCCTTGATAGACATACATAAATATAGACTGGCCAATAAGAGAGTTTTTATGAAACGAAAATGTGTTTACTTTATGTCTATAAATTTTGTTTAATCTCTAAGACTGAAGATCATGCAATTTTTAAATTTTTCATAATTCGGAAATCCAAATTCAATAGATATACATGTTTTCAAGTTACATGAATTTACTTCCTTTTCCCAGTCTATATTATTTAGATCTATGTCTATGATCTAAAAAGCTAAGCTTAGGTTCCCATATTTTCTTCTTTTTCCTTTTCAGTTTTTCTTATATTATGGCTATATCAATAATGGTATCGATTTTAGCGGCCCCCGTAAGGGGAAAAAGCCGCTATTAGGTTTGTGCAAAATATCCGTCTGTCCATCTGTCCGTCTGTCACACTCAGGGCGCCGAAACTAGAAGAGATACGAAAAATATTTTTTTACCATTAAATGCGGCTTGAAATGTTTAGGTGCAACGGCTACTTTTAGTTTTCTAAAAGCAAACCGTTTAATTTATAAAAATTATTATGCAAGCGATTTTTTAATAATAAAACATCAATTGTGAAGCAATTAGGTAAATGTAAGGGAGGAAATGTTACTAGAAAAAATGCTCTTGGCATGTAGATATCACGCACATTTTTTAAAATGACTTTCTGTCTGTCTGTCCGTCTGTCCGTCTGTCAGACTCAGAGCGCCAAAACTAGAAGAGATACGAAAAATATTATTTCACCATTAAATGCGGCTTGAAAAGTTTAGGTGCAACGGCTACTTTTAGTTTTCTAAAAGCAAACCGTTTAATTTATAAAATTAATAATGCAAGCGATTTTTTAATAACAAAACACCAATTCTAAAACAATTACGTAAATGTAAGGGAGGAAATGTTACTATAAGAAATGCTTCCGGCATGTAGATATCATGCACATTTTTTAAAATGAACTTTTAGCAGCGGCTTTCGTGTACTAGCGTAAAGCCCGGAAATGACATGATTCTAAACTAATTTCTTAAATTAAAAAAAAAAATCAGATTTTTTTTTTAAAAATTGTTTAGTGTTCCCATTAGAATAAAACAAGCATATTTTTGTGCGTTTTTTCTGTTGGTTGGTCTGTCCGTCACGGTTAGAAAAAAACACAAAAGGCTTTTGAAAATATGATTTAACCTTTACTGTTCTTTCAGAAATATTGCGATAGTTTAAGGATAAGAGCACACAGGAATTGAGCCAGGGACTTAGAAGGAACATCCGAAACATCTTGCGAATAGGCGGATCTGACAGGGATCCGACTCTGACGGGGGCCGCCTCTGAGTTTGTGTATCACACAAACTCTCTTTGTAATCTTGTTTTCTTTTCTGTTAGTAAATCCGGGCGATTAAAACTCACAGTTTTGTCAGTCAAAATAGGCCTGTCTCAGAAAACCCCAGTAGATTAGATCTATAATAATTAACCGGCTGACAGGAGAACCTTTTTTTTTATTACCTTTAAGTATTATAGATTCTAATTACTAATAATTTTTTTTTAAAGTAGACCATGGAACTAGACTAGATCTAGATATAGAGAATATAGATTCTAGATCTAGATCTATACTGATTAGACTACATCTATATATATACACAAAAACAAAGGAGATGGTCATAACGGAGCTTCTCTATGCCGATGATTGCGCCCTGCTAGCTCACAATGAAAATGACCTCCAGAACGCGGTAAACGAATTTGCCTACGCTGCCACCTCTTTCGGCCTATCTATAAACCTCGGGAAAACAGAAGTCATGTTCCAGAAGTCACCCAATGGACGCCTACAGGCGAGCGTTTGGAAGAACAAATCGCTTCACCTACCTACAAAAATAAATGTCTACCAGGCGGTGGTTCTCTCAACCCTCCTATATGGCTCTG
>JADKLZ010047001.1:3418-23099 GCA_021533235.1 Biomphalaria straminea | reverse complement strand
TGTGGTTTCCTGGTTGGGCATCGCGAAGGCTTCCGGCCATTTACAAAAATAGTCCATTATCACTAGAATGTATTTGTTCCCTTTGTCAGTCTCAGGAAAGGGTCCAGCTACGTCCAGTGCGATCCTCTCAAATGGGACACCTACATTGTACTGTTGTAAGGGTCCTCTGGTTCTACGTTGTGGGCCTTTAGCTGCCGCACACCTGTCACATTTTCGGCACCAATCTTCTACGTCTTCCTTATAGCGGCACCAATAAAACCTTTGTCTGACTCTTTCTAATGTTTTGTTAATGCCTAAGTGACCACCTGTGGAGCCGTTGTGCATTTCATGTAGCACTTCTGGGATTCTAAACTTAGGTAAAACTAGTTGTACTCGTGTCGAGGTCCCATCGGTGGATTCCCACGTTCGTTTTAGGACGCCGTTTTCTATCACCAGAGAGTCCCATTGTGCCCAGTAAGCCTTGGTAATCTCTCCTGTACTAGAGATTTGATGCCAATCAGGGCGTTGTCCACTTTCCTTCCATTGCAAAATTGGGGCTATATCTTTGTCATCCTTTTGTTCTTTGCGTATCGTCTCTTCAGACCAAGACTCTGACGCACTTAACTCCAGCCGCTTACAATCCAGGGCTCTTGTTTTTCCTTCTACTTTTGTGCAATGCTTACACTCCTGCTTACAAGGTCGTCGTGACAAAGTGTCGGCATTCAAATGGGCTTGCCCCTTCCTGTGTTGTGTTTCGAAGTCATAAGTCTGTAACCTTTCTATCCATCTAGCTACTTGACCTTCCGGATTCTTAAAGGAAAGTAGCCATTGCAGGGCCGCATGGTCTGTTCTCAACTTAAATCTTTGTCCATAGAGATACTTGTGAAAATGCTTAATGGCGTCCACCACAGCTAGCAGCTCACGTCTAGTCACACAATAATTTCGTTCAGTTTTTGACAAACTTCGGCTAAAGTATGCTACCACTCTCTCGATACCGTCCACTTCCTGCGATAAAACAGCACCGATCCCTGTATTGCTAGCGTCCGTGTCAAGTTGAAACACAATACCTGGTACAGGATAAGACAACATGGGCGATGAGACAAGAGCCTCCTTCAATCTTTCAAAAGCTTCTTGGCAATCTGGTGTCCAATGAAATTGTGTCTTTCTCTCGGTCAATTGGTGAAGGGCTCTAGCGATAGTGGAAAAACTGGGTACAAAGCGTCGGTAATAGCTGCAAAGACCCAAGAAGCTTCTGAGCTCATGAAGATTAGTAGGTGTGGGCCAGTGCTTGACAACTTCCGTTTTTTCTGGATCCGTGCTTACCCCGTCCTTGGATACAATATGTCCCAGATATTTAACTTCCCCCTTAAAGAATGAACACTTCTTCGGATTTAGTTTCATTCCTGCACTTCGAATACGCTGCATCACTTCCCTCAAGTTATGTATGTGTTCATCAAATGTCTTTCCGAAGACTATAATGTCGTCTAGGTAAACCAGGCAAGCATTCCAATTTAAGCCTCGCAAAACCTGTTCCATCAGTCTCTCAAAAGTTGCCGGTGCGTTGCAGAGCCCGAAAGGCATAACCGTAAATTGCCATAGTCCGTTTCCAGTGGAGAAGGCTGTTTTCTGTTTATCATGAGGGTTTAAACCTACTTGCCAGTAGCCGCTTTTGAGGTCTAGGGTTGAAAATATACGAGCCCCAGAAAGAGTGTCTAATGTGTCATCGATACGTGGCAGAGGATAGCTGTCTTTTTGTGTGACGTTATTTAAAGCCCTGTAGTCGACACAAAAGCGCAGGGAGCCATCTTTTTTTTGAACTAGAACAACAGGCGAGCACCATGGGCTGTTAGACGGTTCTATAATTCCTTGGTCTTTCATTTCTTCCAACATGTGAGTGGCCTCTTGTTGCTTTGCTAATGGTAGTCGCCGTGGTGTTTGTCGGATTGGTCTAGTGTTACCTGTATCTATACTATGTGTTACCATATTGGTCCGGCCACGTTCATTTTCATTTTCTGGCATTATGTCATTAAACTCTAGCAACAGTTGTTTAGCTTTATCATACTCTTCCTCTGACAGGTTCTCGCCTACGTCCGCAAGCATTAGATCAACTCGAGGGTCACATAACGAAGCACTAGCTACAGGGGCCACTGCACCACACGTGGCAATAAGCTCCACTGGACAACAGGTGGCGATAACATTATTCTTTTGTAGGTTGCAGGCTTGAGTATCAACGTTCATAACGCGAACAGGTACCCTCCGGTCTTCTCTGCTAACAACTAAAATCCTCCCAACTGGCAACCTGCTGCATGCTTCCTTTGACTCTTCTATAAGGTTTATGATAGACATGTTCTCGTTACCTTCTATTGTTCCCCATATAATGGCTTCAGAATGCGGTGGTATGATGGTATCTTCTGCTACCAAGACCCTCCTAATCTGTTCTTCTTCCATGTAGTCCCCCAGCAAAGGAATTTCTAGATTTCCATATTGTACTGTGCCACAACCAATGTTTAGCGTGAATCCAAATAATTGCATAAAGTCTAGTCCCAGAATAGACTCATCCATGATATTGGCGACCAAGGATTCGTGACTAAAAGGTTGGTTAGCAATCTCAAACTTTAACACGGTCTGTCCTAAAATTGGCAACAGTTCACCACTAGCTGTTTTTAGTGAATAGCCACTTGTTTCATGAATCATGTGATTTTCAACGAGATTAGGGTGAATTATTGATCTCGATGCGCCAGTATCTAATAGAAATCTGCAGAAATGAGCTCCTACTTTCCCTTGTACTTTCAGACTTCTATTTTTCCCTAACACGGCCACTGGGATGATAAGTCTAGGGCTTCCCGTGAATCTTGCTGCCTGTCTTCGCCCCACGAGACCGGCAGAATCTAGTTTTCCTGGTTCTGAGATTGGGCGGTGGCTTGCTGGTTACCCAATCCCTCTCTTCCTCTCGGCCGGCCGGCGATTCTTCGAGTACAGTTCCTTTGGATATGGCCAGGAGTATCGCAATACCAGCAGCGAAAGACCGATCTGTTTAGTCTGGGCATCTGCTGAGGTCGCCGGTCCTCTATGGTTTCCACCACCTGTCTGATGATATGTGTGAGGTCCTCCTCCTGGACATTGAGCCCCCGACTGAAATGGGTCGTTTTCGCTGTGTCTTTAGCTGCTTCAAAAGATAAGGCGTAAATCAAAGCTTCGCTTGCATCTCGTTTCCCACTCAATCGGACGGCCTTCTTCAATTCAGGGTCATGAACCCCATCAATAAACGCGTCCGTTACGAGAACGCCTAAGATCTCCTGGGTCAGGGTCGGATAAGCCAAGCATGCTAATCGTTCGATGTCTGCCATCAACTCTTGAAGGGTCTCTCCTGGTTTTTGCTGCCGAGTCTTCAACTGCACCCTGTAAACCTCCTTCATGTGCTCATCCCCAAATCGCAATTCCAGAGTTCTAACCAGAGCCTCATAATCTTGCTGGTCGCTTACTATCTGGAGCAATTCAGTGGCTTTCCCTCGTAATGCGAGCATCAATCCCGTTGCTTTTTCCTCGTTCGTACTCCAGTTGTTCACTTTTGCAGCCGCCTCAAACTGTCTTTTATACACTGTCCACGACACTGTACCGTCGAAGATAGGTGGCTTGACTTTTCCAGAAGCCTCACTTGACCCTGAATTTAATTTTGTGCCTTTTACCTTGCCGAGTTCGGCTCTGACTGCCTGGATCTCGTCGTTAAGGACTTGAATCTTTTGATCCATCTGCACTGTAAGTTCCGACTTCACTGCAGCGATTTCATCTCTTAGCTCACTTCGGAATTCCACCATGTCTGTTTTCTGGCTAGCCGCAATTGTTTGCATCGACCCAAGAAGTTCTTTTTTCATTTCGCTCAATATTCCGCCGAGATCAGTCTTCACTTCGAACTCGTGAGTGTCCGGGTCGAGTCCATCTTCTTTCAGGGCTTCTCTCAGACTGCTAACAAGGGCTTCTTTATTTCCAGACGCTACAATGTCTCGCCTCTTTAGCTCCTTTCGGATTTCATTAATCTGGAGCTCGTGAAGGCGTTTAGAAGTGGACATTGTAAGTAGAGCAGGAGGGATCCCACTAGTGACACCAGTTGTTAAGAAAATAACTCACCGATTGTCAGGTCGCCGATATCCTTCTCAGATTGCAGAAGCACAATCCAACTTAGATCAATCAATATCCTCGGTAAATAGAAATAATGTCACTCGAATCACTACCACAAATCGAAAAATAATCCTCAAAAACCTCAGTCAAGAAATCCGCAGAAAAACAACAACTCCTAACTGAAGTTTCTGAACACCTTTACACACTATCATAGTTAAGATCATTTTCGCTCCAAAGCATAAACAAAAATCACCGTACTTCGCACGTGGAAAATAATGGTTAGTCAGGGGGGGGGAACAGGGTCACAACAATATATATATATAATATTATATATATATCATATAGTTCTACATAGAGAGAGAGATGCAAACACAAACACCATACACATGTGTAACACACATACACAAGCTGTTTATGAAGATAAGTGATGTTTATTATCTTGACAACAGATAAGAAAAGATTACATAAACATATATGTTTATAAATGCTAACTGCCACCGCCACTACCTTCCACTTACGTACAATTTCCACTGTTGCCACCTATGTCTTAATGTTCTAACAGGGTTTACTAACACAAGAGTCAAGCGTATCTTCTCGTTGTCTTCAGAACGATAGTCTACATAAACTAACAGGAAAGTCTTCCACTAACAGGAAATTCTTCCACTAACAGTAACAACCCTTCCCAGAGTTTCCTCACAAGACTTCTTCCTGATCAGACAACCTACACTGCTTCTCACCTGTTCACCACACTGGCAATGATCCCTTCTACAACTCAGGCGGTTCTAACCTATTCTATTTTGTTTCCCCATTTACTTAATCAGAATGAACAGTCTGTACCCTCTGTTTATCACTTGTCTTCAACGGTGCTCTAGTGTGCACCATATGCTCCAGCATGGAGCATAAAACAATAGACTATGGCTATGGATAGAAGCTAGCAAAGATTCAGTAGATCGCTAACTCTAGATATCTTTAGACTTTTAGCTTTTTTTTTTTTTTAGAACTGTATCATATGTGAACAGCACATTATTTATCTAGATTAAATTCTAGAATTAGAATTGACTGTTTTTTTTTTTGTTTTTTTAATTAGTCCCCTTTATAGTATAAAAAGTTTGAAACTAACAATAGATAACTATAAAACCTTCTATTATCATAAGCACTCTAGTACAGTTGTTAATATGTTGGCTTGATGTGACTAAAATCCAGGTCTTTCAACTTGTTAAATTATGATTTTTTTATGCATTTAAAAAAAGCGATCAGTGTTATATTCACCCTAATGGTCCAGGCAAGTGATAGGATCATAGCATCTTGAGAAAGCTTAGTCTAAAAGCATGAAATTGCACTAAAGAAAAACAATTGGTAAAAAAATATTTTTAATCACATCGATTTATTATTGTTGCAAATTTAATTACATGACTGATCCAAATTAATTGATACAGTTACACTTAATATAAATAAATATATAAGCTTTATTTCTTGTTTATTACATTACATTTTTGTCTCAATGTTGTTTTCATTTTTAATAATTAAATGGAACTTCAATGTTTTTTGGCCAACATTTGTTGATAAACAACTTTTTCTTTGGTCATACCATTACAATTTATGAAGAAAAAAGTAACAATGGTAGTCTTGAGTCTGCAAGCTGCATTTTACTCAAAATAATTGATTACATGGGATGCATAATTATTCAAGAGTAGATAGTTATAGTTATGTCAGTTAATAATTGGTGTACATTTTGAAGAAGCGATCTGATCTGATTTATTAATGGGAACATCTTTATCACCTGGAGTAGTAAAGAACTCAATTTGTACTTTTTGGGCATCCTCTCTAGTTTCTCTTGCCTTGTGGGTTCTGCTTTAATCCCTGCCTTGTGATGCAGGTTGATTTGCAAAAAGTGTGCCCAATCCAACCCCATCTGTTATGCTCTGCCATGAAAACATGCCCACTTATATTTCCAGATTTTATTTTAAAATCCAATGGCACAAGCAACTAAAAAAAAGCAGCAGTATGTTCCAGGCCTAACAGAGCGCCCAGATGATCTTCAGCCACCACCACAGCCAGTGAAACAGGTAAATTATAATTGTATATATACACAGTTACATTTAATTAGTCAGTCATTTTGTACAAAATAAGCTTCTACTCTATCGGACTCTACTTTTTGATTAGATAATACTGTTAATTTTGAGGAAATAAGAAAGTTGTCCAGCTTTCACTTGCGTAAAGTAAAAAAAATGTATCTACCTTAGCAACTTATATAGTATACAAATAATGGCCTTTTTAAAAAAAAAAGTAAATGGAGATAAATCAATATTTCAAGTGCTGAACATTTAATATGGCATTGAATATTTTTTTAAACATGGTGATAATACATTTGCTGTTGTTAAAAGACTTCTGTTTTGTATTTTTCTGCACAAGACTTCTAAGTTGACTTATTCAATTTTAAAGAATAAAACTCTTTTTAAATTTAATATTTATTTTACAATAGTGTGTATTTCACAATTAGTTAAAATAGATCCACCTGGTTGAAGTTGTTCATTTGCATCTCTATAGTCTGCTACAATTTCTTATTTTGTTGTAGTTCACCAGTATTGAAGGATAAGGATGTCAGTTTCTTTCAAATTCCAGAACAATGCAATTGTGTTTTAACCAAAGTCCAAAATTTACATTTAATTAAAAGAATAAAATTTTGTAATTCTTTGAATGAAAGACTTCAGAAAGTTTTAGTCAGTCATATTGCCATTACCATAATTAAATTAAGAAAAATAAAAGATCTTAGTCAACTTTAGATAAGACTGTTGGAATAAACATTGAATACAATCTGACATTTATCTTTAACAAAGTCAAATATTTTAATTCAAAATCAACTTTGACATGCTCAAGGAAATGTCTTTAAAAAAACACTTTGTAATTGAAACTGATTTTTTGATAAAATATTATTTCTGTTTACTTCCAGACTGAAGACGATATTCTCTTTGAAGCCTTTCGCAGGGAAATAAAAAATCCCACCATGTGTTTGCATGAATATTGTCAGCGACATGGTTTAGAACTATCTTTTAGAGAGGAACCTTTGGGCCACAGTGGTGTTGCATATGGCAAGTAGGTCTTGTTTAGTGTCCGACCAAAACCATGATTTGGCCTCTCTGTCCAGATATTTGGATAAGTAACACGTTTTTTAAGTAAAAGTGTTTATAGAATCTGGACAATGCTGACCATGACATTTTGTACTAGTAGCAGAGACAAGTTCTAGTTGCATTTGTTGAATGTTCTGTTTGGGAGTCAGAAGAGCTGTAAAAATTAGTTTTTCAGAAACTTGTAATGTTTTGTATCTAGGCGCTCTTTATACTTATTTATTTTTTTTATTTTTTTTTTTTTTTTTTTTTACATAAGCCAACCATATCATGGGAGATTATTACATGTATAAATTATAAATAACTTGATAATTTATAACTTCAACTAAAATCAAACTAATATCACTTCAACTAATGGACCTGCAAATATTTAAACACATAACCATTACTAAACAAAGACATATTGCTCTACTAAAACCTTTACTATGTGAGGACCTACCACTCTGCAAAACTGTTACTATGCAAATAGCCAGACTAACTCACTTTCCCCTAATTTATACTTTTCTCCATCATTCACTACAGAATCATGGAAACTTCTCCCCTAATTATTTTGATAACTTTGACCTTTTAGAAGCTGACATATGCTATTTTTTTCCTTAACCTCTTTCTTTGATTGGATGCCTAAAATTAATTTGTTTACGCTGGACAGCACTGGCTTGACCTCGGGCTTCTAGAAACTGGTTGAAATAGGTCACAGTCAGACTCGTGACATTACATTCTAGTGTTAAAGTTTAGCAGAGTTACCTTTAATTAAAGATAGCTTCTAATGTTATGGTTCAAGCTTTGGATATTGATGGAAACCAAGATATTTCTTGATTAAGTCCACGCAATTTCAATAACTGATGAGTTATTGTGCTTACTATGGAACATATGTAATACTGAATACATCTAAACTTATCTTATGGACTTTCTGGCTCAAAAGGCAAACTTCATTATGAATTACTTCTTGTTGTTGTTGTTTTTTTTGGAGTACTTATGAATATCTTTTCTTTCTAGCTTTGGTGCAAGAGCTATGATTGATGGCCTTGCTTATCAAATTGGAACAGGAAAAAATAAAAAAGAAGCTCGAAACGCAGCATCCAAACTGGCATTTCAAGTCATCATTGGTGACAGTGATTATCAACCTGGTAAATACTGTGCTAAGTTTTTCAGCTTGTTTGAAGGACAGACTAAAAATAAGAATTGAAACAATGCAATACCATTCATGGTTCAGTCAAATTGACTTTTTGTATTTCTCTACTTTATGTTTGATTCCTTTCATAGTAATCTAAAACATTTTTATGTTGATTATATTTTATCTTTTATGCTTTATTCTTATTTCCAGTAAGTGGGTCTTTGGGGTACCAGAATTGACTCTTCATGATTTTACCCTATTTATCATTATCTACTGTTGATTGTAAGTCCTATTTCCAGTCTGAAACATCCTCCATTAAACCCTTAACAAAAGGGGTAACTGAATAAAAAAAAATTCTTAGAAAATATAAATTTTATTAAATATATAAATTTAAGAACTTATACTAATAAATAACTTTTAAAAATATTTTAAAAATATTTTGTTATGTCTAGTTTAAAAAATTGTTTACTATTAATACCTTTGGAATAAAAAAAAGGTTAAGAAAAACTCATTTTCCAGTGTGGTGGCTTATACACAGGGTCTATGGGCCTGTTTGTTCTAAAAATTCTTTAAAAAATAATAAAATGCAATACATCCACTGAAAAGAGTCACCACACTCTCATTCTTGCTCTAAATGAGACATGATGAGCTTTTCTTATAGGAAAGTAAGAAAATTATATAATTGTGTCACAACGTTCCATGTTAGGCATGTAATGTAAAAGTGTTCTGAACTGCCGCAGGGGCTCATGCATCAGTATTATCTACCATTCTTCTCACTTTTGTTTTGCTTTGGTATTCTTAAGTGGAAAAACTTTTTTGATTTAGTATCATATTGTTCAGATAAATATGATACACAACAGATGCTAAGTTTGGACTGTAACTGTTAATATGACACCCACCTTTTTACACAGTAAGGATAAGCTAACATCATTGAAAAATAATATACCAACTCATCATCCAAGCTTTTGTAATTGACAATGACAAGCAAATTTTCAGTGGGGTCAATTAAACTTCTGATTCATACCTCTTCCATTGTTATATATTCTGCTTACGGAAGTCTTCATTGAAACATCTTGTTTCTACACCTCTCATAGAGACTGGTCTGATCTTTGACAAATTAATACTTCAGTGACTGTGATACTAACATTCTGTATAACTGTTGCTTAAGTATTATTTTTTTTCTTTTTATTTCATTTTTTTTAAATTTAAGAAAGTGATAACTTATGACCTGTATTTCTAGCGCCACTCTTCCCTGAGCTAGAAGACAATCGCTTTATAGAAGTAAGGACTCTAACAGATATTTGTGAAGAGAGACAGATCAAGTATGTCAAGGAGATGAGCATAGACCAATGCGAGTATGTGTGTAAATATATATACATGATAATTTTTATATTCAAAGATTTTTATTTATCTAAGTTATATAAAGACCACATTTTTACAAATTTGATAGACCATAATTAGTCCCCCTTTCCCTTCCTAACATGCTAATAGGGTAAACATACACAAGAGCCAGTATTATCACGAGAGAATTGAGATGACAGTTTTTTATAATGTCTCTTCAGCTCAAAAACCTGACACCCTCGTTGACAGTGGGCCACAGAAACAAATGACCTTCTTCCCTATAGATCACAAGGGGAACTTTTTTACTTTTATAAACCTGTGTGGAAAAACCTGGAATCAGATCTCAAGAACTGCTCTAATCATTTTCCAAGAAATTTGACAGTCAATGTATATCTTTCGAAAAAGAATTACTAGCTATATGGCCACACTGGAAAAACTCAAATTTGACCATCATTATTTTTCAAAATAAAAAGAATTAATTAAAATTTTGCTGCACGAATAAGAGGCATGGTGGATGAGCGGTAAAGTGCTTGGCAACCAAACTGAGGTCTGGGGTTTGAATCCTGGTGAAGACTGGGATTTTGAATTTCGGGATCTTCTGGCCCCTCTGAGTCCACCCAACTCTAATGGGTACCTGACATTAGTTGGGGAAAAGTAAAGGCGGTTGGTCGTTGTGCTGGCCACATGACACCCTTGTTAACTGTAGGCCACAGAAACAGATGATCTTTACATCATCTGCCCTATAGACCACAAGGTCTGAAAGGGGAACTTGACTTTACAGGACTAGAAAATCTTTATCTTGAACAGCCTTGTGTCTTCAGCTATTTTCCCATGTATAGTTCGTCCATCGGGGTTCAATGATGATGACCACTTTTGTCATTCAGGGGATTGAGAGCTTTGAACTGGGGTTTTGTGCCTCGTCATATGGCTAGTGAAACCTATGTGAGCCGAGGATGTTTGGCTGCACACTGGGCAGGTTATTCCAGCTGTAGCTAGTGTCATTGGCTTTGCTTTTTTTTTCACTGACGTCTTTCTTCTGCCAGCGCTGTTCTCTTTTCCTCAGCAATTTGTGCACCAGTTTTCACAGCACGACACAATGATTCTCTGTCTTGTGCTTCTGTCTCCCAGGTGGCTGGGTCAATGCTGAAGTCTTATGTAGTCACTAGTAAATAATATTCCGTCAGGCCAGAAATATAATCAAAAGCCTTTTTTTTTTCTTACTAAAATGTCAAAAGGTCATGTTAATACTAAGTGGATTTAGGGATATGCCTCAAAATATGTGCATCTTGTTTTCTTATTTACCTCAGATCTTTATTTGTTCTAGAAACCATGTGTGCACTATATATCTTGCTGGGTTTGACCCAATCAGAAAGATAAGTGATGACAAAGAAAGTGCTGTTGTAGCAGCACATGCAGCAGCTCTTGAGTTGTTAGGGGAAAAACCAGAGATCCAGACATTAGCTGATCAACCAGTAAGTTTTCTTTGTATCACTTAGAAATAGTTTTTTTCTAGTGCATCTCCTATATATGTTGAATGTATTTGTTTCAAATTTATTTTACCCTCATTTCAAGACCTGCTGTGGACTTATAATCTAAATAAGCTTAATTTCTTGTAAGGTGTTGTAATGGTATGGTTGACGCGAATGTCGTTTGTTTGCTTGTGTAGTAATAAGCCTCTTCTGGCTTGTGACAAATTACTCTACGCACTAGATTTGCTAGAGCGTAGGAACATCTAACTATAAGTCTTGGACTCCTAATACAGTACACATTCAAAATGAGTAAGTAAACTCCCGTTCAGCAGACTATGTTTATTATATATAAATTCACAGAAATAATAATAAGGCAATTCTAGCCATCACATGTATAAGTACAATGTTAAGTCCAGTGTGAAATACAAATCTTAATAAATCCAATAAGATCACTTATTCAATGAAATAATATAACACTCCTTTATCCTCGGAGTCTGGGAGAACAACTGACTTCTGTCCGGTGGTCATGTGGTCATGTCGTCAAAATTCTCGTGCACCAAGCACGGACTTTAGTTAAGTGATTTCTAATCACTATGAACAACAGTGGTTCTAAAACTGTGGTGTTACAGGTGTCAGACAAGTTCTTAAATTAGGATTAAACCTAGGCTTGCAAAGTAAAATGTGTTCTGGGAAGTTTTGAAACCAAGTTACAACTGTTTAAATATGCTTTCTATATTTTCATCATTGAATAATTGTTTATTTGTAGAAATGAATTTAAATATTAGTTGCCAAATATGATGTAGAAATACTATACAATTAATATAATGAAGGCTTTCGTTTTTCAAGCATGTTATGCTACCTCTTAGCTTAGACATTAAATTGTTTCTTAAATCAATTCATCTCTTTTTGTGCTGAACACTCCATTGAAATTGAGGTTATTCTTTATATCTACACAGGCATTGAGACTAAGATTAGGGGCTGTAAGTTATGCAAAAATGATAATAATTTACAATTATGCTGTAAAAATATGATTGAAGCAATAACATCATAAAAATTGTGATCAATAATCACGTTGAGTGTAGCTAAATGACTAGTCAATGGCTTTGCAGAAAGCTTGTACTGTTTCTAGGAAAAATGGTAGCAGAAAAAAGTAAAAGACTTAAACTTGGTTTTGAATATCATAGATTATAATGGTTGATTGATTAGTATGGAAGTTGGTTTAACTAGCTACATGCTGTGATTTAAATTGTCTGAAAAGTAATCTGATATTTATATTATAATTAATTTCATATTTATTTAATCATAGTGTCACCGATTCATTGTCTGACATTTCTATTTTATTTATTTATTTAAAATATGAGTCAAGTTAGAAGGTCACATCTCTGACCCTGTGACATATTTATTACAAAAATTCCATTGGAGACAGTGTGACTCAGATTTATTTCATTAGTTGTTGTGTTAGAAGATTCTAGAACTAGCACAATTTTGATTTGTAATTTGAATTTGATTGGTTATGCAAATTAGGAGGTCGTCTAAGTGATGCGGGCAAGCAAGAGCAGGCAGTTGACTTTTAGTTTTTGAACAGAGCAGATCAGAATTGATCTTGAGGCCTATGTACAGTGTAGATCTAGACTTTTATTACTAGTAGAAAGATATTGAATGTTTTATTCAAACTACATTTCATCTTTGTTTATTCAATGTAAATAGCTGTTCATAGTTTTAATTAAATAGTTCCAGTATTTGAATAGAAAGCATTTCTTCCGTGTATTTATAAAGTAGCTTTTGATCTTCATTTATCAACTACAAGATTCAAATCCCCGGCACACGGTCTGTATGATCTTACTTCAAGAACTTTAACATCTCCAAGAAAGAACATATTTCAACAGTGACATTAGCACCTTGTAAGATCATATAATCCACATAACACAGTGATGCCTAAAGTATGTCCCGTGGGCCACATCCGGGCCGCGACGTGGTTCCATCCGGCCCGCTGAAACATTGGCACAAGGTGTAGAAAATCACGTCCTAACAACGCAACAACAAAAAAAAGTTTTAAAAAAATCTTTCCCTACTTTAGGGCTGTCATTATTTCTCTGTTGGATTGTGATAGAGTCAACATGTCTGTTTTATACAAAATTGTGTTTCTTTTCTAAGAACTAAAACGCTCAACATCATAACACAAACAAGTCTGCTATAAAACCAGCTAAAAAGCTGCTAGTATTATCAGTAAAGAATAATTCTTCAGACTGCGAAAAAAGTGTTTGCTAGCATTAAGTCATTAAAAGAAAGAATTCAGTTGTAGGCAATTTAAAGATAGGAAGGAAAATCTCCATTCAAAAGTAATAGGGCAGCAGACTTTGAAATTTTTTTCTGACGCGTCAACCGACATATCTGATACCGGTACCAATAAAACTCTTGGTATTTATTCACTGTACAAACAACAATTTTGAAATCATAGAAGTTAGAAGCCCCACAAACAGACCTGTTTAAAGAAGTTTCCACCATCACAAAGGCTGCTTCAACTTGCTGTCTCATTTATGTAACCTGATGATAAAAAGTTTGTTTTAGATGAACTTTTCATTCATTATTGTAAGTCCTAGAGTCACGGGTTACTAGTCAAATGTGTGAACTGTTTAGATCCCTTTTTAAAAACGTTTTTGGCTATGTGGCCCGCGACACGAGTGTCGTAAATTAAAATGGCTGTTACGGTAGTAGCGCACCATGGTGCGAATGAATGGGTGCGAATTTGTGTTATGAAAGGAAGAGAGGTTTAAAAGAGGAAGTAGGGGAGAAACTGACACGATAGAAGGAAAATGGTTTTGTTTTGAGATGTGATATGTTATTAAAATATATATAGAGAGAACCCCTGAGAGTGTTATTCTTTGAAGAGTCTTGTGTCGTAACAAGTGGCGCCCAACGAAAAAGGCAAGACCTACGTTATATCATTATTTAATTCCTGTCTACAGAGGTATTATTATTATTACAAAGTGTTAAAAAAAAATATCTAGATCTAGATCTATTGGTATTGGATTGAGAGATTGAGCGTCGTATAGCTTTTAAGTGACTAGTTCTACATACCAAGCTCATTGGTAACATAAACCTTTACTTGAAAATTAATTAAGCGACATTATTGCTGAACGAACCAAGTGGCTTGACATTTGTTTAAATATAGAGTAATATGAGTTTAATCATTTTGAAAGATAATCTTCTATATTCACTTATGTGAAGGCGTCGTGGAGTACTCATGTTTGTGTCATTACATTATAGTTATATATGAACATTGTTTGGTCTAGGCATTAAGTATATGAGAATCAACTATAATTAATAGATATGGTCAGATAACTCCATCAAAACAATTTTGTACACATGGCGGATAAAGCTGAGATAGTTGCTTTGAAAGAAGAAGGGAGACTATTGGAATTAGAAGGAGCAGAGCTGAGAAAATATGTTCAAGAGAGATTAATAGAAAGAGAAAAACTAGCCATGGAAAAGGAAATAGGGAAAGAGAAGTTAGCTATGGAAAAGGAAATAGAGAAAGAGAAGTTAGCCATGGAAAAAGAAAGAGAGAAAGAGAATTTAGCCATGGAAAAAGAAAGAGAGAAAGAGAAGTTAGCCATGGAAAAAGAAAGAGAGAAAGAGAATTTAGCCATGGAAAAAGAAAGAGAGAAAGTGAAGTTAGTCATAGAAAAGGAAAGAGAGAAAGAGAAGATAGTCATAGAAAAGGAAAAGCTATCCATGGAAAAAGAAAGAGAAAAAGAGAAATTAACTATCGATAAAGAGAAATTAGCTATGGATAAAGAAATTGAGAAAGAGAAGCTAGCTTTGGAGAAAGAAAGGTTAGCCATAGAGAAAGAAAAGTTGGCAATAGAAAAAGAAAAGGCTAAAGATGAAGGTACTGGAAAGATAAAGGACGTGTCTGGAAATAAATTGGCGAAATATAAAGGTACAATGTTTGACGAGAATAAAATAGACATAGATATTTTCTTAAAGAAGTTTGAAATTGAAATGAAAGAATTGGCTTTTCCAGAAGATAAATGGACATTTTTGTTATCGAAATCATTTGCAGCAGAGGTCCCATCAAAGATTTGTATGAACCAGAATAACTACCGCATAGTAAAGGAGCAATTACTACGAACATTTGGAAAAACTGAGGCGTTTTATCGTCAACAATATGTCAATTGCACGATTGAAACCAACGAAGATCCCCAGACATTTTTTGACAAGGTGAATAGCTACTTTGACAATTGGACAGAGTCATCAAAAATAGAAAAAACGTTTGACGGATTAAAAGTATTTCTTTTGCTGGATAAAGTCATTTATGAGAGTCAGGACGAACTAAAAATATTCCTGCTGGAGAGAAAGCCAAAGTCTGTAGAGGAGATGGTAAAATTAATAAGGGCGTACAAAGTGGCACACCCGGAAAAAATGTTAAACAGAGGTAGCGATATTGAGGAAATAGTAGCATTTAATAGAGCTAGAGAAACACAAGACAATTATAGCAACAATAGAGGATTTGGGTATGAAGGGCAGAATAGGTTTAGAGGACACGGAAGGAGCCAAGTAGACAGTAGACAAGGCCAGTATAACAACTATAGAAGGCGATATCAAGAATATGACGGCGGAAGGAACCAAATATATAGAAGACAAGGCCAGTATAATGGCTATAGGAGGCAATATCAAGGAAACAGGCAAGGAAGATATGACGGCGGAACAGATAGAAGAGATCACAGTTTGTCGTTGTTATCGAGCTCAGGAAGTCTCGATTGTTTTCAAGCATTTGTCGGAAATAAGGTTGCAAGAACAATAAGGGACACTGGGAGCACTATTGTTGGAATCAACCGAAAATTGGTCGAAGATCACGAATATATTGGAAAAAACAAAGCATGTATTATGTTCGATGGTAAAACAGTTCGATTACCCATGGCTCGCGTGAACATTAAAACACCATATTACACAGGTACCGTAGATGCTTGTGTTATTGACCATGATCAAATTGATTTGATTATTGGCAATATACCAAATATAAAGAAGTGCACGGAAAATGAGATAGAAGATTGGAAAAATTGTTGTGGAATGGTCACTACTCGATCATGTAGTAACGATGTGGAGGAAGGAGATTTGGCAAAGTTGTTCGAGTTACCAACTAAGGAAAAAGAACAAGATAAACAGCTTGAAAATACAGAAACAATGGAAATCAAAGATATAATATTTAACAAAGAAAAATTTATCACAAAACAAAAAAATGACCCAGTGTTACGTCAACTGGCTCAGAAAGGAGGTAGAGGAGGACGATTCTTTATAGAAAGAGGAGCTCTTGTTAGAGAGATTGAATGGCATGGGAAGAAAATAATTCAACTAGTGGTACCTAGAGAATTCAGACAGATTGTTATGGAAAATGGGCATGATGTAGCGCACGCAGGACATATGGGAGTGCATAAAACGAAACAAAGAATATTCAAGGATTTTTATTGGCCCTCTATTAATAAGGACATAAAAAACTATGTGACTTCGTGCAAACTATGTCAAATAAAGGGGGCAAGAAAAATAAAAGCACCATTACAAAGGGTGGATATAGCAGATAGACCATTTAGTAAAATAGCAATTGATTTAATTGGTCCAATGCCAGTAGTTTCGAATAGGGGTCACCGTTATATTCTAACTGTGATAGATGTGTGCTCTAGATGGCCAGAGGCTATTCCACTCAAAAGAATTGAAGCCAGAGACATAGTACAAGCATTATATTCGTTATTTACAAGATTTGGATTTCCCAAAGAAATAGTATCAAATAGGGACACTCAATTTGGCCGTCAATTGGCTACAACATTCTTGAACATGTTTGGAATTCAGCAAAGGTTTACAACCTCGCATCATTCACAGAGCACTTGTGAACGTTTTAATGTTAATCTGAAGAAAGCATTATCTAAAGTAGTGGGTGATAAACCCAAAGAGTGGGATATGGCAATACCGTCAATACTATTTGCATACAGGGAGAGTCGTAATGAAACAACAGGGTTCTCACCATTTCAAATGATTTATGGAGGAAATCCATGAGGTCCAATGTCAATATTGAACGAGTTAATGATCTCACATGAACATGTAGGAATTAAAGACAATTATGACATTGTGACAGAAACTAGAAATCAGATTATAAAGGCATGTGAAGAAGCGGATAGACAGGTGCTGGAGGGAAATGAATTAACACGTTCCAGGGTGAATGAACATAGAACAATGGAGGAATTGGAGGTAGGACAAGATGTTTTGGTCTTACTTAAGGATAAGATTAATGCTCTGTGCACAAATTGGCGTGGACCATACAAAGTAACAAGGAAAATTAGTGATATGGATTATGAAATAGACATTGATTCGAAGCTGAAAACATTTCATGTGGATTTGTTAAAAGAGTTCAGACCAAGACAAAGAAGTGAAGAAAAGAGTAAAGATGAGTCGATGACAATGGGTGCCTGTGTGACGGAAGAAACGGAGACAGAGGAAAGGTTTAGATCAATAGAGACAGTGGCAACAGAAAGTAGGCAAACATGGAAGGATGTTACAGTGAGTGGAGTTTCTCTTGAAAGAGCTAAAGAAATTAAGGCACTAATTGAGGATTATAAGAATATATTTACTGATTTACCTGGAAAAATAAGTATTATAGAACATGATATCGAATTAACTGGGAAAGTACCGAATAAACTGCCACAATATACCATTCCATTACATCATAGAGAAGCCTTACAGAAGGAAATTGATGAGCTACTAACACTAGGGGTGATAGAACCATCTAGTTCACCATGTGCTGCACCAGTCGTGCTTGTTAAAAAAAAGTGTGGCAACTTAAGATTGTGTGGGGATTATCGACAGTTGAATAAAGTTACAAAATTTGATCCATTTCCAATGCCACAAGCAGAAGAAATGTTTACTAGGCTAAAAAATGCAAAGATTTTTAGCACGTTGGATCTGTCTAGAGGATATTGGCAAGTACCTCTAAAACTAGAAGCTAAACCATTATCGGCATTTAAGACACCTTCTGGCATATATCAATGGAATGTGATGAGCTTTGGCTTGGTAAATGCCCCAGCCACGTTTAACAGAATGATGGCCAAATTATTCAATCATAGAAGAGACATAATTTGTTATCTAGACGATATATGCATTTTCAGTGAGCATTGGGATGAGCATTAAAAAAGCCTTGGAGAAGTTTTCAAAATTATCAAAGAAAACAATTTAACATTGAAACCAACAAAGATAAAAATTGGCCTCAGTGAAATTTCATTTTTGGGGTATAAAATTAAAAATGAGTGTATTACACCACTGGAGGAAACAGTATCAAAAATATTGGACATTAAGGTACCAAAGACAAAGAAGCAAATTAGAAGCCTACTTGGTCTATGCAACTTTTATAGAAAATTTATCCCAAATTTTTCAGAAATAATTGACCCGCTAACAAATCTGACAAAAAAAAAAAGGAAAACCTAATAATATTGTGTGGACGGACGAATGTCAAGAAGCACTGGACATAATTAAAACTTTCTTTTCTGGGGCACCCATTTTAAAATTACCTGACAATACTAAGGAATTTATTTTGGCAACAGATGCATCAGCCATTGCAATAGGAGGCTGTCTAATGCAAAAATGGAATGGTGTCCCACATCCTGTTTTATATGTGAGCAGAAAACTGACAGCCGCAGAGTTGAAATATGCCACCATTGAAAAGGAAGGACTAGCTATTGTATGGTGCATAACGAAATTGGGGTTCTATCTAATGGGAGCTAAATTTTAACTGTGGACGGACCACGCTCCCTTGGCTTTCATTAATACAAATAAATTAGGTAACAACAGAATAGCCAGGTGGGCATTGCAACTTATGGATTACAACTTTGAGGTCAAGACAATACCAGGGAAAGACAATGTAATAGCTGATACATTATCACGGTGTATCTAAGAAGGAAAAGATTTGGAAGAAAGTAAAGAAGTTAGACCACGTAAACTTTGTTACACCTGATTATTCAAAAGATTATTGTCAGTGAAATCATTTTGGTGGGAACATAATGATTAGCAGTGTAGTGAATAGATATGTATAACAGATTGGAATATTTTATAAATGTATTCGTGTATGTATATTGGTGTAATAGAATACAGTATGGGAGTAACGAAGTTCTTGTAGATATGTGAGGTGTTGAGATATATATAATGTTATGTTGAGAATATGATGAAACATGTTAGAAATTTAAAATATATGATTATGGTTATAGAGTTAATTATTATTTTATAGTTATGAATTATGAGATTAATAATGATTACTGATTGGTGTGTTGAGGAAGTTTGGGTCATGATATATTGGAATGGCTGCAAGTAATTTGGAACCTAAAATAATAATGTAGAGAATGGTGATATGTAATTTTGCAGTTGGATTTTGTTGTTGTTAGTTGTTACCTGGTTTAACTGACTAAGAAGTAATGAAGATAATATAAGTATATGGTGCTGTGGGTTACATTTTTTTTTGTTTAGAGGACGTTCGATGTACATCGAACTTGGCGAAC
>JADKLZ010046996.1:0-14071 GCA_021533235.1 Biomphalaria straminea | reverse complement strand
TGTTACAGTGAGTACTGACCTAATGTTAGTGTGAGTACTGGCATAAGGTTAAAGTGGGTACTGACCTAGTGTTACAGTGAGTACTGACATAATGTTACAGTGAGTACTGACATAATGTTACAGTGAGTACTGACCTAATGTTAGTGTGAGTACTGGCATAATGTTAGTGTGAGTACTGGCATAAGGTTACAGTGGTTACTGACCTAGTGTTACAGTGAGTACTGACATAATGTTACAGTGAGTACTGACATAATGTTACAGTGAGTACTGACCTAATGTTAGTGTGAGTACTGACCTAATGTTAGTGTGAGTACTGGCATAAGGTTACAGTGGGTACTGACCTAGTGTTACAGTGAGTACTGACCTAGTGTTACAGTGAGTACTGACATAATGTTACAGTGAGTACTGACATAATGTTACAGTGTGTAATACCTCTTCTTCTGTTTTGATTTTTATCAAAATATTAATTTGGAAAGAAAAAAAATTTTATGCTTAGTTAAATTAGTTTGATAAATTTGTTTTTCTGAAATCCATATTGCTTTTGTTAAATATTTTTCTTTGGTTGATAATTAGCATTTTTATACAAGTATGTATTCATTTTTTTTTTTTGTTTTATGTGAATGCCATTTTGAAATCTGATTATTTTTTTTTTTTAAGTTTCTTAAAGGTTTCTTGGAAAGTTGAAAAAAAAAACATTTCAACAAACATTTTGCCATATGGTTGATTAAACTTTTGTAAAACAGCTGTTTTTTTATTCTGATGGTACTAAAGTACTTGTGCATCTGAATTGTATTCTCTAGTGAAAAACCAGGGGATGAAGAATGGAACAAGTTGGATGAGATGAAACGCCCATTGCTGCTCAACTTTTCTCAATGCAAACTTCTAACACACGATTATTACCCAGTAATCACACATACATCTGATGTACTCATCAAAGACCCAGGTAGACACATAATACTGCAAATAGTTTTTATCCACAAAAGTATTTAGTTGACAATTAATAGGTGCATAGAAAAAATAGAATTAGTTTTTTTAATGATGTTTTAATTTCAACAAAATTATATTGAAGATTCTCAAAATTTCTCTGCTTTTTAGCAGTCTATGTCCAAGATTGCCCAAACTTTGCACCCACCCATATAACTTCTATTTTATTTTTTTCTTTATTTTACTAACCATTCTTTTGTATTTTGTTGTGTGGGACAATTGGGCTAATCATTTTTTTTATTGTCTTTTAAGTACATTTCTTACAAGCAAGTGGTTTTCACATGTGTTGATGATTTGGTTTTTATATTTTCTCTGCATTTATACTCATGTTGTTTATTATGCACAAAAATGTTTCAAATAAAATTGTTTCTCAATCTTTAATATAAATCTGTTTATCATTATTCTATTCATCAACACACTGGCCTTGAACTTGATGACAATGAACACCAAAGTTGAGATAATTCTTTGTATCTCTATTAGTGCTGACCTTTGCAAGAGTTATACAATAATGAACAATTCTTTTAAAGATTGTTTGTGCACATTTGTGCCTAACTAGAAAACAAATGGCAGTTCATATTTATGATATTGTATATAACTACATAACAAACATACAGTTCATTATACACTAACATGCAATTCATCATTCATGCTGAATCATTTGGAATTTAGCACATTTAAGTCGTAACTTTCTGTGTACTTCTTAATCTGATGTTTTTGTTGTCTTAATTACTCATCATTTTTTACCCTCATTCATTTTTTCTTAATAAATGTTTTTTTTTTATTTCATTTCTCAATTTATAAACAAACAATGGGGTAGCCTTAGTCTTGTAATTATTTCTAGTCTATTACTTATCCTAGATGTTAAAATGTTCTGCTAGTTAGTATGAACAACTTTCCACTGTGTATTTCAGACAATGTCAAAGCTTTATTCAGGCGAGGAAAAGCCCATGCTGCTGTGTGGAATTTGAAAGAGGCACAAGAAGACTTTGCTCGTGTGCTGGAGCTGGAGCCCAGTCTAAAGAAGGCTGTCAATCTTGAACTGGTCAGTTTAGACAAAAGAGTGAAAGAGAAAGAGAAGCAGGAAAAATCTTTGCTTCAAGGAATGTTTAGCTGACCTCAGGTCATCAAGTTTTTTTCTGGGTTCTTGATTGTTCAGTTCAGTCTTCATACGTTCCATGTTCATTTGTTCTTGGAATGGCTCAGTTCTTTGGTTGGTGTTTAGGTGGCCATTGTATTTATTTGACTTGCTGAATATTTGATGTTTGGTGATTGTATGGCTGCATTTTGGATAACATTTTGTTAACTGATTTGCTAAAAATAGTGGTATTTGAATATTTGTCATTGTAATCCACTAGTCATATTTAGGTTTACAAACTTACTCTATTTTATTTATTTTGTCTTTAAAGTAGTTTTTTTTCATTGTTTATATTTGTACAACAATGGGTGCTACCTATCAATAACATTTTTCTAGCTCACCCAACATGTATTGATATTAACAAGCTTCATCCTAAAGGAAATTTTCCCTTACGCTCATTTTTAGCTTTTTCTAAAGAAAAAGTGCTGTAAGTATTCTCTTTTGCAATGACTTAATTTTTTTACCTTTGAAAATAACCAATAAGATTTTTTTTTTTAATTTGAAGCATTAGTGCTTGCTTCCATCTCCAGAATTATCCCCTGTGTTCTATTGGAATTAGCATTTATTAATTATGTGTTTAAAAAAATATTTTTCTCAATATAGAATATTGATTACCATTTATGTTACAAGCCACAATTATTTTAGTGCAGCCAGGTCTAGGTTTAGAACAGATACAAGCTCTAGTGCTGCACCTGGATATTGGATTCTCAATATTTAGTTGGCAACAGTGAAGCATCCTTGACATTGTTGAGTTTCTCATGAAAATCTCCAATAGAGACAGGCTACGATCATTTCTGTGCTGTCTTTCTGTTTGTCTCATTTTCATATAAAAAAAACAACTGTGAAACTGTATCTTTTAGTCTTGTGAAAGTGAACCCTTACTGTTTTATAAATAGTACAAGCAAAATGTTTTTACTACACATTTTCCAAGTAAGATTAAAAAGTTGTATATAGTATTTAATAGTTATAGTGTTGTGGGTAATTCTGAAAAGGGAAATAAGCTATTTTGGTCTCTAGTGACCTAGACATATAATGATTGGAATTTGAACTAATGAAGTTAGTTTGTAAGGTTTGAGTACCACTGATCTTCATTATTATTGTATATGTCTTTCTCCTTATGTTCTTGTGTTCTTATATACATACAGACACACACACACACACATATATATATATATGTACTATTCATAACTTATATATTTAGCTCTACATAATTATAATGAGTGTAAAAAATGTGTTCCTTTATTAAGAGCAGTAGCATCAATGTACTTCAAAATGATACAACAGTTGGCTTCTCTGATTTCTAGCTTTTATTTTAGTACACGTTTTTTTGTTGGCTTGACTTTTTGATTTCTTCTGTATATTCAAATGTTTCACTAACAACGTCATTTGATCTTAGTTTTTATTTTAACTCAGCAAGGCAACTGAAAAGAAGCAAGCCTTAGCATCTATTGCTTTACAAAAGCACATAAAATCTCTAAGCGTTACTTGTTTGCACTTTTTTTTGTAAAATTATATTCACATTTCCAACGTCCTGATATGTTCTAACCCTTGCAATCGAATTAATTTTTGCCAATGGTCATAATTTAACTATTTTTATCATTACTTTTATAAAAAATGTTTCACTAGAAGTACCGGTATTTTATATATATATTTTTTTTTAATAATTTCTAATTGCATGGGCTATCTGTTTAGCTTAAATGGCACCCCTGTTAAATTGAAGTGGGTACCAAGACACATAAGTGTGACACCATTGCTGACTCCATGGCCCACTAGGAAGAGCTAACACCACCTACCGAGCAGGCTGTTTGTTTCCATCATGCTCTGGCAACAATAAAAGAAAAATAGAAATGGAAAAGTGGTTTGAGTGCTGGGACAAGTCCCAAAAAGCCTGCGGAGCACATGAGGCTCACTGCGCTTCCCAATGGTGGAGGGTGTCCAGAAATGTTATTTTTTGTATGGGTAGGCGAAGAAAGCCCTTTAAAGAAAAACAAAATAGATGCTTTTTCCCTTACACTGATTTCGGAGAATATGTAATAGAGGCCTCCTATTTAAAAGACAAAAATCAGTCTTTTTTTTTTTTTTTCCAATGTTTCAGGACTACAAATTATATTACAGTAACACATAATTAGTGTAATAATATTGAATTTCTGTTGTTTGTTTTTTTTTTGGTCGCTTGAGTCCACATAACTCTTAGTAGTTTTTGATATTAGTTTAGCAAATAAAAAGTCAATGCAGCCGCTTGCTGTGTCATGATTGTTGACTGTCAGCAATAAAAGAAATGAGCTTCTCATGACCTTTCACATGGATTGCAAGGTGAGATAGGAATATCTTATATGTAGTAAATAGTAGGTTCCTTCTCTTATATTTGCCTGTGTTAAAGTAGCTAGATAGGAGCTCTAATATCTTTCATGTTCTTTGTTTTTAATTTTTAGATTATATGAAAATAAAGATGGCAGCACTAGGTTCAATTTAATGATATTCATAAAAGTAGATTTATGAAATTTGTTTTAGCTTCATATTGCCAAATGAAATGACTACAGACAAAATAGTGTGACTAACAAAGTGACATGTATTTACTGCTAATGTGCCAGTACTATAATGCTTTATCATCACCACAAATTTGTTTTATTGACTCAACCAAAATGACAAAACTTCAACTTCTGACTTCTTCTAAAGCAGAAAGACTAACATTATTTCTATTCAATAAAACTTTGATAGACTTTCAGAATTTTAGTGATTTTTAAAACACCTTTTAATAAAGAAAATTGTAAAACATCCTTTCTTTTTTTTTGTATCAAATATTGTGCACCATTCAAACCCAGTAAAAAAAATACATTAGACAATGCAGTCATGACTTGTGTATCTTGATAAAATCTTATCTGAAATTATGATAAAAATTTCTAGACTTTTTCCCCCCTTTCTTTGTGATGAGTTGTTTTAAAAAACAAAAAAGTTGAATATGAAACATTTTAACTTCTAATTGTTGGTAAATTCTTGTTAAAAGTGGTAGAATCTTTCAGTGCAGTGTCATAACTCCAATTGTGTTTTTTTACCATTAAAAAATAAGAATACACTATTCTGTTAATGCTCAAAGATAGTCTCTGTGTGCTGCTTGTTTATTGTCTACAGCGGCTACTTTGAGGTGAATGATGTGATAATTGTATATAATGTTGAAACATTTTAAAAAAATTAATTTATTTATTAGAATCATGCCTTTTGTTCCAGGCCTAGAATTACTTGAACAAAAGAAAAATTGTGTCATATAAATTTTGTTTTTGATGCATCAAATTGAAATGTATATTTTTTGTCTGGTTTGATTTTAAAAATTGTATTAAATATAAAACTTAACTCAATAAATTTTTTTGATGTGTTCATTTATGATTGCCAAATATTCTTTCATTGGTATGATCATTAATCCCAGTTCCAAAAGCTTTGTTGGTGTCATGAACAATGTACACACACACACACATACATTTAATTTTAAAATCTAACTAAAATATTAGATGAGAAATAGATTTTTTATTCAATTATATTCACACATAATGGCAATGATCATAGCAAACTAAATGTGTACATGATTAAATTGCACAAATGTAGCAACTAATTAAGAATTAATATTATTAGTCACTAAAAGATAAGAGCTTTATATTCACACATAATGGCAATGATCATAGCAAACTAAATGTGTACATGATTAAATTGCACAAATGTAGCAACTAATTAAGAATTAATATTATTAGTCACTAAAAGATAAGAGCTTTACAATTTTTAAAAATGAATTGCCATATTTTTTTAGTATTTATAAAGGTAATTAAAATAAATAGTGTTCCTTATGGAATCACAAGCTCTTTTAAGTAAAAGGTTGTCATGAAATTTCAAGAAAATTAATTTTGGGCTCATATAAACTAAAAAAAAAATTTGCCACAAAAAGATCTCAACATAAATATAGGTATCTTCAAACAATAAATACATCTGGGATTTTTACTAAGTGACTTTAAAGTTAACTGATTATTTAGTTTCAAGTGAAAAAGACTACAAAAATATCTTTTATAAAAAATGTATTGTCCACAATCAATAGAAATGATAGTAAAACATTAATTAATGTATGAATAGGAGAAAGATTGACTTTTTAATTTTTGAAAAAAAAAATCTCATTTTAAACCAATCAAACAATCATTTTCATGAGAATACCTAGATGCACTGTTTTTTATGTCAATATAAAAACTAGACTACCATGTTAAATATACAACTGTGTACCTCAAGTACAGGGCCATTTTTTTCTCTTCTATTTTTTAAGATACCAGTATGAAAACCAGTGCATCTGCACAAAATGTTTGTGGAAAAAAAAAAAAGGGTTTCATGTTTTTCTAAAAAAAATGTCAAAAAGCAGCAGCTAAAGTAAAAATAACATCATTCATAATTTCTAATCACATCATAGGCTGGATTTTGTAAATCCACACGGGAAGGGAATATAACTCGCAGATTTCCTTGAGCATCTATCACCTTGACTTGCTCTACCACAAGTTTCTGTGGAAATCTCATTCGACTTGTGTCTTCAACTGGTTCACCCTCAGCAGTGGCTTGACTTTCATTTTTTTCACCAGTATCTGTAACATTACAAAGTATGCTGGTAAGTTGTATGCATTGATTTTGAGGAGTTAAAAGATGGTTCAAATTTATCAAAAAGAGAAATGATGGCATGGAACTTTTGGGGCCATTTACACAATAATAATTTTTATTTATAAAGCGCTGTTAACAAACAAAATGTAGGCTCAAGGTGCTGTAATAACATTAAAAACACGAGACATGACAAACTAATCTAAAAAAGTTTTAAACAGATAGGTCTGAATGTTTTTCTTAAAAGAGGTATAGCATGTTGTCTGTCTGAGATCAATTGGGAGTGAGTTCCATATATTTAAACTACTATTTTGAAATGGTCAAAGATAGGTGAGATTTCAACAACATATGTTTTCAGAAAACACTGTCTGTCAACATAGAATAATAGAATATATATATAAATAAGAGTGTGCCACTGTCTACCTTTGGCTGGTGTACCAACACCAGTAAGCATTGTTTCTTTAAGTAATTCTTCCATGACTTTCTTACATATGTCCAAGCTGGTAGAGCTAGTGACTTCAACAAGGATATCTGTGGTCTCTTTAGAAACCTAGGAAAGAAAAACTTTAAACTAACTAAATCTATGAAACAATAAATTTAGAATCATTCTGCTGCAGATTGGTTTGAAACAAAACTACAGGTTGTCAAAAGAAAATTTTTGTTTTTTTTATTAATGACTACAACCCTTAAGATTCAAGGTTGCCACACAAAACTTCAAGAAAAACTTTAGATTAAAAACTAATATTTCAGGTTACCTATAAAAACTTTTAAAAAAATGAATTTACCAACCAACATTCCCAGATGTTTATGTAACAGAAATAGAACTAAAATGTCTGATATCAAATATTAAATAAAAAGCACACATTTAAAATAAAATCAACAAAAATACATATATCTCCTGAAATCTGAGCTTTGTTAGTTTTGAAGGCATAAACTATAGTATTACCTGAAAGTGGTGGAAAGGTGGAGTGAAGAAAAAAGAGGCAGCATGACTGCATGGAGGAAAGACAAAACTGAAAAGGGGGGGGGGGGCGCCTAAGTTAAGAATAGCAAGATGGTGGAAGTGAAAGAAAATGAGACTATATCACCTGATAGAGAGGAAAGAATTGAACGTGTTGAGCTGCTCATAAAACTTGTGCGGTTAGATACAAATGTTTTGATGTTTTTAACAAAATATCCCAAAATTTTGTATTAACAAACAATTATTGCTATACTTATTTGTTCAAGGATAAATGTTTAAGTCCAGTCCTATCATTTTCCAAGCTATGTGGCAACCCTAAGCATTCACACAATTGTAAAAGACAACTTAAAATTGTACAATACTAACTTATAATAATAACTAATTTGAATATTTTATTTTTTTTTACTGTAAAAAGTCTTGAATTCTGAGTCTCGAGATATGACTTTCGATACTGTAAGTTAGTTGGGTTTTTTTTTTAAAAGAGAGCCTTAATAAGAAATACAATGATAATGTGCTATGTTAAAGAATAAGTGAATACAGCATATAACATCATGTCAATTGATCTTTTCAAATTTCAGAAGAAACATATTGTACTCAAGTTGCTTCTCACCTTTGTTTTTTCACTGTTAGTTATGGGTGGAAAAGAAATAACATCTCCATCTGCATCTTTCAAGCAAGGGTAATGACTCTTATCTTTCAAAAGCTCCAAGTATCTAGTTTTAAAAATATCAGAAAAAAAAATGATTTTGTATCTGCAAATTAACACAACATAGATAATGCTTTGGTAAGACTGGCTAATTTCTATAATTAGACATAGAGGATCAAGCAATGAGCTAAGATCATTAGTTCAGAATAAAATAAAGATGGTTTTCAAATATTGATTGTTAAACTAAGCAGCTACATTTAGAGTGCTCTACATAACATATTAATAAATGAAAATTTCTCAGCAAGTCAAATATCAAACAACTGCATACATTTCTGCTCCTTTCATTTTCAAAGTGTGCTACGACTAACTACTTACTTGTGAATGCCACTTAGTGTACTTTTTTTCTTCTCTTTCCTAAATGCTTCAGCTTCTTCTCTTAGCTCTTTCATTAGAACTTCAGCAGTGACTATCTTAGACTTGAACAAAGGAGTGATCTACAAGAAAGAGAAAAACATTGAAAGAATTTTGAACTAAACCAAAACACAGAAGTAAACATCTAAAAAAATTTACTTAGACAAAAAATGTTGACAAAATTTATGTGATATTATTATTAAAAAAACAAACAATGACTTTAAATAAACAAGTAAATAGTCAGAGAGTATTCATAATTTAAGAAAAGACATATGATTATTTTTTTTAAGTCCAAACAAATAGAAATTCTGTTTGACTACAAACATACACATAGAATTATTACAGTAACAGTAACAACATATGCACAAATACAATCAGCATTAGGCACACACGATCAGCACTTGATAACTTAGGTTCTTATGTTCATCTATGTCAGGACCGTTGTTTACAAACATGTCCCACTTTGTCTGCTCAAGACGCTTTCATACAGCATCATTAGACCAAAACTGGAAGGACTTTTGTTTTGTTGTTTTTAGAACCAGTCTGTACATGTAAGACTAATCAATTGACGTGACTATTCTATGCATTGGATCATTTTTGTAACTACCATGAAGTGTGGAACATATTGTTTTATTAAATAAATGTTATATCTTGTCTGCCAAAATCAGACTCATTCAATCTATACAAGTTGTGTAAGTTGTGTTTGTTACGTGTCAAGTGTGACTCCAAGAAGCACAAACCCAGCATTCACGCCACATTGATAGTGACACACGTTTCTACACTGTAGTGACCAGTCCCATGTGTAATAATATTACATGCCAAACCTAACGGTTATTTTAGGTGGCCAATATGGGGAAGAAACCCATGACATTTGTGCTATTACACTAACATTTACGCTTGCCCAAACTGCAAAAGACCATACAGCTCAGCAGCAAAAAGCTGACTAGCAGAAGAAGAATCTATTCTATGAAAAATGGAACATATCCTACTATCCTACTGAAGTTATATATTACCAAGTATGTCATAAAAATATTTTGGTTAAATCTTAGAAAAGTACAATGTCCACTTGCAACAAAAGTCAAAAGCAAAGGTGAACAAATTGGCCAATCATGGAAACAAAATAGTTTAAGAAAAATCTACATTTAAAAGTATTTCTTTTATAAGTAAATTAACACCCTATATTTTTTTTAATAGGTCAATAGTACATGGTCTTAGATTTCATATTTTCACTGTATATGACTATATGTACATATATGTCATAATGTTTATGTGTTGAGTTAACAATAAAAGTGTGTCATTTTTTTTTACTGCATAAATCTAAGATTCTACTTTTAAAGTGTGTTTTTGATTTGATCTGACTACATATACTAGTGTGTCTTTGTCATTTGATTTCAAAACAAAGCTTTATTCTGCGTGTAACTGTATAGCAGCTATGTGCTATATATATCAAAAATGTATTACATATCACTCAGCTATTGTATAGGAAGATGTTTACTATGTAGTTTTTAATGCTGCAATTCTTTTTCTACCAAAGTCAAACACATTTTGTAGCAATCAGACAGAATAGTTGCTTTTAGATCAGAAAGAATTCAAGTAACTAGCAATGATACTCATGAAAAGTTTGAGACTAGGTTAGGCCTTAAATTGTTGTTACTGTGTTGCTTAGTTCATTAATCAATTCAAGTCAAAGTATATGCCTACGTTTAAAACCCTAAAAAAGAGCAGAAAAATTTTTACAAAGTATTTTTATCATTAAACTAAATGTAAAATTACATTTTTTGCTCCAAATTCCATTTTTTTACATTTATATATATATATATATATATATATATTGATTTAGCCTGCACTCATATGTGAAGCTAACTAATGGGTGGGGCCAGAACCAAAATGTGTGTTAACACAAACAAGCCTTTTTTTTTTCAAAGGGTAAAAGTCACACTGTTTCATATTATTTACTATTCAATCTGCCTCACAGTTAATAAAAATGGAAGGATATACATTTTATGATAGCAATGATGTCTCTTAAAAGTATCAAGATGAAATAATAGTTGAAAAAAAAAATCAAACCTGAATTAAATGAGGTCGAGCTGCATCATAGGTCAGGGGTCCTTTTATTAGCTTCATATCATGGGTAGCTATTGTTGCTGTTTGTCTTTTTTCACATATTGATTCATGTAGTCTTGTCTAGAAAATGCAAGCAGAACAAACACACTAAGTTTTTTTGTTGTTCATTCAGTGACTGACAAAATTTTCTTTTCATTTTGTATAAGGATTTTATTAGAAATCATATCATTTACTTTAAAACTTTAATCATGGTGTGACCTAAAAAAGTAAAGTTTTCTTTCAGACGTTGTGGTCTATAGGGCAGATGATGTAAAGATCATCTGATTCTGTGGCCCACGGTTAACTAGGGTGTCATGTGGCCAGCACAACGACCAACCGCCTTTACTTTCTCCAACTAATGTCAAGTACGCCATTAGAGCTGGGTGGACTCAAGGGTGCCAGAAAATCCCGAAATTAAAAATCCCAGTCTTCACCAGGATTCAAACCCGGGGCCTCCAGCACGAAAATCCAGCGCTTTACCGCTCAGCCACCGCGCCCTCAAGGTGTGACCTATATTAGTGTAAAAATTTATTAATTTAACAAATATGATTAGAAACAATTGTGTTTGACTCTAATATATAATGTAATTATTGTCAACACAATAAAAGGTCTCATTATTGGTTACCTTACTAATAACTAATTGATAATTAATTCTGAATTATCAAAGCCAAAGCATTTGATAACATCAATTATAAAATGAAGATTTTTGGCAAATCAATGTTAATACATTACAGATGATTACAATATAATATTATATTTATATGAATGAATATTACAATTAATACAATGTTAACATACCTGCAAATTGATAAATCTTTTGAACATGTTATTACTTTTGTTGAAATCTAGATTTCTGATGATGCAACAAACAAGATACTGTCTTACACTCATGACAGCTGGTGTTGCTGTGATTAAAAGTCCTTTCTCTGTCTCAAACTGCAATACTGACATAATGTCACGTTCCAAATCTTCAACATCTTTTTTGTCTCCACCTTTTTTCTTCTTCTTTGAACTGTCAGTTTTTTTGTTCTTGCTACTTTCTAGTGCTTGCTGTTTCTCAAGTTGAATTTTCAGATAATTTAATAAGGCTTTTGTTGAGTGTTCAGCCAACTTTAAAAGCTTTCTGTCTTTCATTTTGTTATCTATTATGAGAACTTCTCGCAATTTAGCACACTCTGATAATTCAGGGGGGAGGGAGTCAAGCTTGTTACTTGAGACATCTAGTTTAATCAAATGAGAAAGGTTTGATATTTCTGCTGGCAATGAAGTAATTTCATTATAAGCAGCATCAATAGTACTTAATAAGGTCAAGCTAGGATCACAAATACCATCAGGTAGGCTTGTTAATTTATTCCTAGAGATACTCAGGTAAGCTAGTACTTTCATTTTGGAGACATCTGGAAATGTAGTCAAATGATTTAAATTGGCATTTAATGAGGTTATATTAACGAGGTTCGATAATGAGACTGGAAGACTTTCCAGGTTATTTCCAGATACATCTAAAACTTTCAATGTAACCAATCCACCAATTGATGACGGCAACGATTTTAATTTATTATTAGTAAGCATCAAAGATGTGAGATTAGTCAGACTTGACAGCTGGTCAGATATTGTTTCCAGTGGCGTGCCGGCTATCTTCAAAAGATTTAAATTAATGAGAGAGAAAATATTTTCATCAAGCCCTCTGTCTTCGATTCTTTTATTAATTGCCGTCCCTTGTAAATTTAGTTCTCTTCTATTTTCATTCTTAGCAGCCAGTACTTCTTCCCACATGCCTGACGCCATTTTGTTGACACTATCTTTAGGTAGAAGTCTTGCCAAATGGAGATCAATAATGCACTAGCCAATGATGAGAAACATTAGATCGAAAGTTAAATAATATATAGGTTATATCTTCTCTTACAAATTACAGTACAGGCGTTGCTTCAGACAAAAGAGAAATAGAATCTAGATCTAGATATACATTTAACATACTTTAACTTTACTTAGTAAATAGAATCTAGGCCTAGAGGCAGTAGAGGCTAGAGTCAGAGTCTAGATTACTCTAGATCTAGTCTACGTCCTACGCTTAAATTAATAATAATAAATTACATTTACAATATTAAGAATATTTACTATTTACATATTATATTATATTTATAGTATAGACCTATGACTATGTATGTCACACAGTATGTGTCATAATTATGATAAATCATAATGATAATGATTATAATTATGTCAAACAAAAATAATCATAATGACATAAATCATAAATGATAAAGTAACTAAAGTGTCTAAAGCCTCTAAAAATGAGAGGGTAGTTGGAGTAACAATCCAATGACAATTGAGTCTGAATTGACTGAATCAGTGAATGAATTGACTAGTTTCATTGAGTAATTCTAGACAGAAGTAGAAGCTAGATTGCTGCTAGATTCAAAGGCCAAGTCACAAGTCCTAACCAAAGCTATAGTCTATGACTCTATATAGTATATTATATGATATCTACTAATCTAGAATCTTTATTTTATATGATTAGGCAGTGCTAGTCACTAAGTCTAATGCAGTGCTACTGCTAGATCTAATATTTCATACTATTATTAAAGTATTATATATAGATCTACTAATAATAAATTAATATAGATCTAGTATATTATATAATATCTAGACTTAGACTACTAGTAAGTACTACTAGTCTACTGTTGAAATTAGTAAGTTAGGATTCTAGATCTATAATAACTATCAAATTATAAATAATAATGGCTGATCGATTAACACAGTTGCAGGATGCTGTTACTCAGGTAATCAAAAGTATATACTGTCAATAGGAAATAGAATTTAATATAATCATAATTTTAGATGACATCTAAAAAACTAAATTACTAGAGTCTAGATCTAAGTCAAAGTTAAGTAGATCTAAATCTATAGATCTAATAATTAGATTTATAATATTATATTGATCTAGTCAGTTGTATGCACTTTGAATTGCCCTGAATTTAATTGAGACTTATAAGGCCTGAACACTGACCTGCAATGTCGCAGCCTGTGGGCTGTGGTTGCCAATAGATATAGATCATTACCATGTCAGGCATGTCGTACAGACCTGCTGATTGGGCAATAATCTAATATTTGTTGGTCTCCACTTTCTACAGGTTGCAGAATTGAAGGTCATTGCTCAGACCTTCTGTGATGATTGGTCTCAGTTTGATCCCTGCCTGCTGCTTTCCTTGCCACC
>JADKLZ010046994.1:0-16532 GCA_021533235.1 Biomphalaria straminea | reverse complement strand
TGTTACAGTGAGTACTGACCTAATGTTAGTGTGAGTACTGGCATAAGGTTAAAGTGGGTACTGACCTAGTGTTACAGTGAGTACTGACATAATGTTACAGTGAGTACTGACATAATGTTACAGTGAGTACTGACCTAATGTTAGTGTGAGTACTGGCATAATGTTAGTGTGAGTACTGGCATAAGGTTACAGTGGTTACTGACCTAGTGTTACAGTGAGTACTGACATAATGTTACAGTGAGTACTGACATAATGTTACAGTGAGTACTGACCTAATGTTAGTGTGAGTACTGACCTAATGTTAGTGTGAGTACTGGCATAAGGTTACAGTGGGTACTGACCTAGTGTTACAGTGAGTACTGACCTAGTGTTACAGTGAGTACTGACATAATGTTACAGTGAGTACTGACATAATGTTACAGTGTGTAATACCTCTTCTTCTGTTTTGATTTTTATCAAAATATTAATTTGGAAAGAAAAAAAATTTTATGCTTAGTTAAATTAGTTTGATAAATTTGTTTTTCTGAAATCCATATTGCTTTTGTTAAATATTTTTCTTTGGTTGATAATTAGCATTTTTATACAAGTATGTATTCATTTTTTTTTTTTGTTTTATGTGAATGCCATTTTGAAATCTGATTATTTTTTTTTTTAAGTTTCTTAAAGGTTTCTTGGAAAGTTGAAAAAAAAAACATTTCAACAAACATTTTGCCATATGGTTGATTAAACTTTTGTAAAACAGCTGTTTTTTTATTCTGATGGTACTAAAGTACTTGTGCATCTGAATTGTATTCTCTAGTGAAAAACCAGGGGATGAAGAATGGAACAAGTTGGATGAGATGAAACGCCCATTGCTGCTCAACTTTTCTCAATGCAAACTTCTAACACACGATTATTACCCAGTAATCACACATACATCTGATGTACTCATCAAAGACCCAGGTAGACACATAATACTGCAAATAGTTTTTATCCACAAAAGTATTTAGTTGACAATTAATAGGTGCATAGAAAAAATAGAATTAGTTTTTTTAATGATGTTTTAATTTCAACAAAATTATATTGAAGATTCTCAAAATTTCTCTGCTTTTTAGCAGTCTATGTCCAAGATTGCCCAAACTTTGCACCCACCCATATAACTTCTATTTTATTTTTTTCTTTATTTTACTAACCATTCTTTTGTATTTTGTTGTGTGGGACAATTGGGCTAATCATTTTTTTTATTGTCTTTTAAGTACATTTCTTACAAGCAAGTGGTTTTCACATGTGTTGATGATTTGGTTTTTATATTTTCTCTGCATTTATACTCATGTTGTTTATTATGCACAAAAATGTTTCAAATAAAATTGTTTCTCAATCTTTAATATAAATCTGTTTATCATTATTCTATTCATCAACACACTGGCCTTGAACTTGATGACAATGAACACCAAAGTTGAGATAATTCTTTGTATCTCTATTAGTGCTGACCTTTGCAAGAGTTATACAATAATGAACAATTCTTTTAAAGATTGTTTGTGCACATTTGTGCCTAACTAGAAAACAAATGGCAGTTCATATTTATGATATTGTATATAACTACATAACAAACATACAGTTCATTATACACTAACATGCAATTCATCATTCATGCTGAATCATTTGGAATTTAGCACATTTAAGTCGTAACTTTCTGTGTACTTCTTAATCTGATGTTTTTGTTGTCTTAATTACTCATCATTTTTTACCCTCATTCATTTTTTCTTAATAAATGTTTTTTTTTTATTTCATTTCTCAATTTATAAACAAACAATGGGGTAGCCTTAGTCTTGTAATTATTTCTAGTCTATTACTTATCCTAGATGTTAAAATGTTCTGCTAGTTAGTATGAACAACTTTCCACTGTGTATTTCAGACAATGTCAAAGCTTTATTCAGGCGAGGAAAAGCCCATGCTGCTGTGTGGAATTTGAAAGAGGCACAAGAAGACTTTGCTCGTGTGCTGGAGCTGGAGCCCAGTCTAAAGAAGGCTGTCAATCTTGAACTGGTCAGTTTAGACAAAAGAGTGAAAGAGAAAGAGAAGCAGGAAAAATCTTTGCTTCAAGGAATGTTTAGCTGACCTCAGGTCATCAAGTTTTTTTCTGGGTTCTTGATTGTTCAGTTCAGTCTTCATACGTTCCATGTTCATTTGTTCTTGGAATGGCTCAGTTCTTTGGTTGGTGTTTAGGTGGCCATTGTATTTATTTGACTTGCTGAATATTTGATGTTTGGTGATTGTATGGCTGCATTTTGGATAACATTTTGTTAACTGATTTGCTAAAAATAGTGGTATTTGAATATTTGTCATTGTAATCCACTAGTCATATTTAGGTTTACAAACTTACTCTATTTTATTTATTTTGTCTTTAAAGTAGTTTTTTTTCATTGTTTATATTTGTACAACAATGGGTGCTACCTATCAATAACATTTTTCTAGCTCACCCAACATGTATTGATATTAACAAGCTTCATCCTAAAGGAAATTTTCCCTTACGCTCATTTTTAGCTTTTTCTAAAGAAAAAGTGCTGTAAGTATTCTCTTTTGCAATGACTTAATTTTTTTACCTTTGAAAATAACCAATAAGATTTTTTTTTTTTATTTGAAGCATTAGTGCTTGCTTCTATCTCAAGAATTATCCCCTGTGTTCTATTGGAATTAGCATTTATTAATTATGTGTTTAAAAAAATATTTTTCTCAATATACCATTTATGTTACAAGCCACAATTATTTTAGTGCAGCCAGGTCTAGGGGTAGAACAGATACAAGCTCTAGTGCTGCACCTGGATATTGGATTCTCAATATTTAGTTGGCAACAGTGAAGCATCCTTGACATTGTTGAGTTTCTCATGAAAATCTCCAATAGAGACAGGCTATGATCATTTCTGTGCTGTCTTTCTGTTTGTCTCATTTTCATATAAAAAAAACAACTGTGAAACTGTATCTTTTAGTCTTGTGAAAGTGAACCCTTACTGTTTTATAAATAGTACAAGCAAAATGTTTTTACTACACATTTTCCAAGTAAGATTAAAAAGTTGTATATAGTATTTAATAGTTATAGTGTTGTGGGTAATTCTGAAAAGGGAAATAAGCTATTTTGGTCTCTAGTGACCTAGACATATAATGCTTGGAATTTGAACTAATGAAGTTAGTTTGTAAGGTTTGAGTACCACTGATCTTCATTATTATTGTATATGTCTTTCTCCTTATGTTCTTGTGTTCTTATATACATACAGACACACACGCACACATATATATATATATATATACTATTCATAACTTATATATTTAGCTCTACATAATTATAATGAGTGTAAAAAATGTGTTCCTTTATTAAGAGCAGTAGCATCAATGTACTTCAAAATGATACAACAGTTGGCTTCTCTGATTTCTAGCTTTTATTTTAGTACACGTTTTTTTGTTGGCTTGACTTTTTTTCTTCTTCTTCTTCTTCGTTCTCATTGTTATGTTGGAGGGTTCAGATCACTACACCAATATCTGAGATGAACTGCGCAGTGGTTTCCAAGTCAGGGAGCTCTCCATATAGTTTTCTTTCTATTGGGGTGTTTTGGGGCCAGTGTCTTAGTCGGGCCTCTTGGTAAAGAGCGCAGTCTTGGAGGACGTGGTCTGCATTCTCTGATGACACTCCACATGGGCAGATATCACTGGTTCCAATTTTGAGCTTCCGGTACATGTGTTGTCGCATTCTGTTGTGTCCGGTCCTAAGTCGAAAGATTACACGTTGATCTTGTCGGGATAGCTTATAGTAAGCATCATCTTTCTTGTGATTTGGATGTGAGCTTGTCCATTTCTCATTTATTTTATTTATAATTAATTTCTTCATTTCTTCCGGGTAGAGTGCAGAGTTCATTTGTGAGCCACTTCTTCCGTCCTTGGCGAGTGAGTCAGCCTTCTCGTTTCCCTCTAGTTGAATATGAGCTGGCACCCACTGAACAACAGTCTTTTTGCTGTTGTTGTTGAGTTTTTTCAGTGCTGCTCTGAGGTTTTCAACACAAGAGAATCCAGAGTTCTGCAAGCCGTGAAGGGTTGTCTTCGCATCGGTCAGCAAGACAATCTGACTGTGTGGGGAACTTGGATGATTAGCTAGCATAGTAGCAGCTAGTGTTAGTGCTTCCCTTTCTGCTCTGTGGCTGTCAGAGAATTCTCCAGTTGCAAAGGATTTTTCTAGCATTTTTCCATCTGGCCATTCGATGAGAATTCCAGCTCCTCCATTTGTGGTGGCTTTATGGGATGATCCATCTGTGTAAACTCGGATCCACTGATCGTTAGGGTAATTGGTTTGAAGAAAACAGTTCACTATTTCCTTGAGCTCTGTTGGTCTGTAGTCAGATTTTCTTCTTATGTTTTCAATATGGTCCCTTATAGTAGGAAGAGGGCTTTCGTCCCAGGGTGGAGAATCATTATGTTGTATCGAGGATTTTAGGGTTACTTTTTCGAGTTGGTGTTTCTTTTTTAGGTTAACAGATTCCTGTATGAAATTGGTCCTTTTGAGACGGTTTTTAGTGCCAGTTTTGTTGATTTTGGTTTTGAGTGGGTGCCTTTCTAAGGTTTCCAATTTGGTAAATTGGGAGAGGATTTTTATTTCTCTTCTGTCATCTAGAGAGATCAGGGCAGCAGTTTCCTCCATAGTTCTTATGGGTGTTGTTTTCATTGCTCCTGTCATTATCCTTAGCCCAATATTTTGAACCTTGTCTATTTTTCTTAGGTTGGTTTGAGCTGCTGAGCCCCATGCTGTGGCACCATATTCTAATACAGGTCTTACATAACTGGTATAGGTCTTTTTCAGGATGTTGTGGTTTGCTCCCCAATCTGTGCCAGATAATTTCTTCAAGAGAGATAGTCTTTGGATGCCTTTGCTCTGTGTTTTGTCTATTTGGTTTTTCCAGGTTAGTCTTGGGTCATAAGTGACTCCAAGATATGTAGGGCTGTCATTTTTTTCTAAAACTTCCTTATTTAATGTTAATTTTATTGTTTGTTGTTTTGTTGACAGTGAGAATATGGTATATGTTGTCTTTTTTGTGTTGATGGACATGCCCCAGTCTTTGGACCATTTGTTGAGTTTATCCAGAGCGTCTTGTAATCGAAATTTTGATGTTCCTACATATTCTTCTGTGCTAATTAAGGCAAGGTCGTCTGCATACATGCTACTTTTAACTTTTCTTGGTAGGTTTTGATTTAGATCATTTATGAATATTAGGAAAAGTGTTGGGGATAAGACTCCTCCTTGGGGGACGCCATTTTTGATTCCCACTGTGTGGCTTCTTTGTCCTTGCATGCAAACTAAGGCTTTTCTGTTATTTAGATATTCCTTTATCCAGTTGTACATTCTGTGGGATATGTGATGCTGGATTAGTTTGAGTAAGAGACCTTGTTCCCAGACTTTGTCAAATGCTTTTTCTAAGTCAACCCACACAATCGTTGTTGGTTTCTTTTCTTGAAAGCCGTCTTCTATTTCTTGTGTGATGAAGGCGATTTGATCTTCTGTTGATCTTCCTTTTCTAAAGCCAGCCTGGGCTTCAGTGAGTAGGTTATTTGACTCAAGGATCCAGGTGAGTCTGTTATTTACCACTCTTTCCATAAGTTTGCAAGTACAGCTAGTGAGGCTGATGGGGCGGTAGCTATCCACTTTATTTCTTGGTTTGCCATGCTTTAGAATAGGGATCATAATGGCTTTTTTCCATATGTATGGGATTCTGCCTGATTTCCAGCTAGCATTGAATATTTGTAGCAGTTTTTTCTTGGCTTGATAACCCAAGTGAAGAAGCATGTCATTTGATATTTTGTCTGGGCCCGGCGCTTGTTTTGGTTTGAGGACTTTTAGGGCTTCATCTAGTTCCTTCATTTTAAGATTTGTGGTCATTCCCAAGGAGTAAGCTGGATTGTTTTCTTTATTTTTTTCTTGGATTTCTGAGTTTACATCTTTATTTCTGCTTTCATTGATTTGTATTTGTCCTACACTTTGGAAGAATTTTATGAATTCATTAGCTGCTTCTTGGCCTTTCAGGGGTTTGTTGTCCTTTTCTATTACTATGGGTGTTGTTCTGTTTTCTTCCTGGTTGAGACATTTGGCTATATTCCAGAGTTTGTGACCATCTCTATCTACGTTTAGTTGTTCTGTTTTTTCATGCCAACTTTTCCTCATAGCGGAAAGGTAATTTTTCCTGAAAACTGCATTGGCTGCTTTTAAATTTATGTTATTTTCTATGCAAGGGTTATTTTCTACTGTGTTTCTGGCTTCAATAGTGGCATTGTGGAGTTCTTGTAGGTGATCAGACCAGTTGGGGATATAATCCTTTCTTGCTCCTCTAGGAATTGATTCCTTAGCTGCTAGGAGGATTGCTTTGGAGAAAGCTGAGTATGATTTGTTAACCTGATTTGATTTGCAGTTTATTGAAGTGGTATATAGGTCTGTGAGCTTTGAGAATGAGTTCCAGTTAGCTTTTTTGTAATTCCATCTGGGGATGGTGGAGTTTTCTGATATTTTGAAGGAGGTATCGATACTGATTAATATGGGCCTGACTTTTTGATTTCTTCTGTATATTCAAATGTTTCACTAACAACGTCATTTGATCTTAGTTTTTATTTTAACTCAGCAAGGCAACTGAAAAGAAGCAAGCCTTAGCATCTATTGCTTTACAAAAGCACATAAAATCTCTAAGCATTACTTGTTTGCACTTTTTTTTGTAAAATTATATTCACATTTCCAACGTCCTGATATGTTCTAACCCTTGCAATCAAATTAATTTTTGCCAATGGTCATAATTTAACTATTGTTATCATTACTTTTATAAAAAATGTTTCACTAGAAGTACCGGTATTTTATATATATATATTTTTTTTTTATAATTTCTAATTGCATGGGCTATCTGTTTAGCTTAAATGGCACCCCTGTTAAATTGAAGTGGGTTACCAAGTCACATAGGTGTGACACCATTGCTGACTCCATGGCCCACTAGGAAGAGCTAACACCACCTACCGAGCAGGCTGTTTGTTTCCATCATGCTCTGGCAACAATAAAAGAAAAATAGAAATGGAAAAGTGGTTTGAGTGCTGGGACAAGTCCCAAAAAGCCTGCGGAGCACATGAGGCTCACTGCGCTTCCCCGTGGTGGAGGGTGTCCAGAAATGTTATTTTTTGTATGGGTAGGCGAAGAAAGCCCTTTAAAGAAAAACAAAATAGATGCTTTTTCCCTTACACTGATTTCGGAGAATATGTAATAGAGGCCTCCTATTTAAAAGACAAAAATCAGTCTTTTTTTTATTTTTGCCAATGTTTCAGGACTACAAATTATATTACAGTAACACATAATTAGTGTAATAATATTGAATTTCTGTTGTTTGTTTTTTTTTGGTCGCTTGAGTCCACATAACTCTTAGTAGTTTTTGATATTAGTTTAGCAAGTAAAAAGTCAATGCAGCCGCTTGCTGTGTCATGATTGTTGACCGTCAGCAATAAAAGAAATGAGCTTCTCATGACCTTTCACATGGATTGCAAGGTGAGATAGGAATATCTTATATGTAGTAAATAGTAGGTTCCTTCTCTTATATTTGCCTGTGTAAAAGTAGCTAGATAGGAGCTCTAATATCTTTCATGTTCTTTGTTTTTAATTTTTAGATTATATGAAAATAAAGATGGCAGCACTAGGTTTAATATTCATAAAAGTAGATTTATGAAATTTGTTTTAGCTTCATATTGCCAAATGAAATGACTACAGACAAAATAGTGTGACTAACAAAGTGACATGTATTTACTGCTAATGTGCCAGTACTATAATGCTTTATCATCACCACAAATTTGTTTTATTGACTCAACCAAAATGACAAAACTTCAACTTCTGACTTCTTCTAAAGCAGAAAGACTTAACATTATTTCTATTCAATAAAACTTTGATAGACTTTCAGAATTTTAGTGATTTTTAAAACACCTTGGTGCCATTTTAATAAAGAAAATTGTAAAACATCCTTTCTTTTTTTTTTGTATCAAATATTGTGCACCATTCAAACCCAGTAAAAAAAAATACATTAGACAATGCAGTCATGACTTGTGTATCTTGATAAAATCTTATCTGAAATTATGATAAAAATTTCTAGACTTTTTCCCCCCTTTCTTTGTGATTTGAATATGAAACATTTTAACTTCTAATTGTTGGTAAATTCTTGTTAAAAGTGGTAGAATCTTTCAGTGCAGTGTCATAACTCCAATTGTGTTTTTTTACCATTAAAAAAATCAGAATACACTATTCTGTTAATGCTCAAAGATAGTCTCTGTGTGCTGCTTGTTTATTGTCTACAGCGGCTACTTTGAGGTGAATGATGTGATAATTGTATATAATGTTGAAACATTTAAAAAAATGAATTTATTTATTAGAATCATGCCTTTTGTTCCAGGCCTAGAATTACTTGAACAAAAGAAAAATTGTGTTAAATATAAATTTTGTTTTTGATGCATCAAATTGAAATGTATATTTTTTTGTCTGGTTTGATTTTAAAAATTGTATTAAATATAAAACTTAATAAATTTTTTGATGTGTTCATTTATGATTGCCATATATTCTTTCATTGGTATGATCATTAATCCCAGTTCCAAAAGCTTTGTTGGTGTCATGAACAATGCACACACACACACACATACATTTAATTTTAAAATCTAACTAAAATAATAGATGAGAAATAGATTTTTTATTTAATTATATTCACACATAATGGCAATGATCATAGCAAACTAAATGTGTACATGATTAAATTGCACAAATGTAGCAACTAATTAAGAATTAATATTATTAGTCACTCAAAGATAAGAGCTTTACAATTTTTAAAAATGAATTGCCATATTTTTTTAAATCCTAGACTTGTATTTATAAAGGTAATTAAAATAAATAGTGTTCCTTATGGAATCACAAGCTCTTTTAAGTAAAAGGTTGTCATGATAGTTCAAGAAAATTAATTTTGGGCTCATATAAAATAAAAAAAAATTGCCACAAAAAGATCTCAACATAAATATAGGTATCTTCAAACAATAAATACATCTGGGATTTTTACTAAGCGACTTTAAAGTTAACTGATTATTTAGTTTCAAGTGAAAAAGACTACAAAAATATCTTTTATAAAAAATGTATTGTCCACAATCAATAGAAATGATAGTAAAACAATTAATGTATGAATAGGGGAAAGATTGACTTTTTAATTTTTGAAAAAAAAAGTCATTTTAAACCAATCAAACAATCATTTTCATGAGAATACCTAGATGCACTGTTTTTTATGTCAATATAAAAACTGGACTACCATGTTTCAATATACAACTGTGTACCTCAAGTACAGGCCATTTTTTTCTCTTCTATTTTTTAAGATACCAGTATGAAAACCAGTGCATCTGCACAAAATGTTTGGGGAAAAAAAAAGGGTTTCATGTTTTTCTAAAAAATGTCAAAAAGCAGCAGCTAAAGTAAAAATAACATCATTCATAATTTCTAATCACATCATAGGCTGGATTTTGTAAATCCACACGGGAAGGGAATATAACTCGCAGATTTCCTTGAGCATCTATCACCTTGACTTGCTCTACCACAAGTTTCTGTGGAAATCTCATTCGACTTGTGTCTTCAACTGGTTCACCCTCAGCAGTGGCTTGACTTTCATTTTTTTCACCAGTATCTGTAACATTACAAAGTATGCTGGTAAGTTGTATGCATTGATTTTGAGGAGTTAAAAGATGGTTCAAATTTATCAAAAAGAGAAATGATGACATGGAACTTTTGGGGCCATTTACACAATAATAATTTTTATTTATAAAGCGCTGTTAACAAACAAAATGTAGGCTCAAGGTGCTGTAATAACATTACAAACACGAGACATGACAAACTAATCTAAAAAAGTTTTAAACAGATAGGTCTGAATGTTTTTCTTAAAAGAGGTGTAGCATGTTGTCTGTCTGAGATCAATTGGGAGTGAGTTCCATATATAATATTTAAACTACTATTTTGAAATGGTCAAAGATAGGTGAGATTTCCACAACATATGTTTTCAGAAAACACTGTCTGTCAACATAGAATAATAGAATATATATAAATAAGAGTTTGCCACTGTCTACCTTTGGCTGGTGTACCAACACCAGTAAGCATTGTTTCTTTAAGTAATTCTTCCATGACTTTCTTACATATGTCCAAGCTGGTAGAGCTAGTGACTTCAACAAGGATATCTGTGGTCTCTTTAGAAACCTAGGAAAGAAAAACTTTAACTCTAACTAAATCTATGAAACAATAAATTTAGAATCATTCTGCAGCAGATTGGTTTGAAACAAAACTACAGGTTGTCAAAAGAAAATTTTTGTTTTTTTATTAATGACTACAACCCTTAAGATTCAAGGTTGCCACACAAAACTTCAAGAAAAACTTTAGATTAAAAACTAATATTTCAGGTTACCTATAAAAACTTTTTAAAAAAATGAATTTACCAACCAACATTCCCAGATGTTTATGTAACAGAAATAGAACTAAAATGTCTGATATCAAATATTAACTAAAAAGCACACATTTAAAATAAAATCAACAAAAATACATATATCTCCTGAAATCTGAGCTTTGTTAGTTTTGAAGGCATAAACTATAGTATTACCTGAAAGTGGTGGAAAGGTGGAGTGAAGAAAAAAGAGGCAGCATGACTGTATGGAGGAAAGACAAAACTGAAAAGGGAGGGGGGGGGGGCTAAGTTAAGAATAGCAAGATGGTGGAAGTGAAAGAAAATGAGACTATATCACCTGATAGAGAGGAAAGAATTGAACGTGTTGAGCTGCTCATAAAACTTTTGCGGTTAGATACAAATGTTTTGATGTTTTTAACAAAATATCCCAAAATTTTGTATTAACAAACAATTATTGCTATAATTATTTGTTCAAGGATAAATGTTTAAGTCCAGTCCTAGCATTTTCCAAGCTATGTGGCAACCCTAAGCATTCACACAATTGTAAAAGACAACTTAAAATTGTACAATAATCTTGAATTCTGAGTCTCGAGATATGACTTTCGATACTGTAAGTTAGTTGGGGTTTTTTTTGTTAAAGAGAGCCTTAATAAGAAATACAATGATAATGTGCTATGTTAAAGAATAAGTGAATACAGCATATAACATCATGTCAATTGATCTTTTCAAAGTTCAGAAGAAACATATTGTACTCAAGTTGCTTCTCACCTTTGTTTTTTCACTGTTAGTTATGGGAGGAAAAGAAATAACATCTCCATCTGCATCTTTCAAGCAAGGGTAATGACTCTTATCTTTCAAAAGCTCCAAGTATCTAGTTTTAAAAATATCAGAAAAAAAAATGATTTTGTATCTGCAAATTAACACAACATAGATAATGCTTTGGTAAGACTGGCTAATTTCTATAATTAGACAAAGAGGATCAAGCAATGAGCTAAGATCATTAGTTCAGAATAAAATAAAGATGGTTTTCAAATATTGATTGTTAAACTAAGCAGCTACATTTAGAGTGCTCTACATAACATATTAATAAATGAAAATTTCTCAGCAAGTCAAATATCAAACAACTGCATACATTTCTGCTCCTTTCATTTTCAAAGTGTGCTACGACTAACTACTTACTTGTGAATGCCACTTAGTGTACTTTTTTTCTTCTCTTTCCTAAATGCTTCAGCTTCTTCTCTTAGCTCTTTCATTAGAACTTCAGCAGTGACTATCTTAGACTTGAACAAAGGAGTGATCTACAAGAAAGAGAAAAACGTTGAAAGAATTTTGAACTAAACCAAAACACAGAAGTAAACATCTAAAAAAAATTTACTTAGAAAAAAAATGTTGACAAAATTTATGTGATATTATTATTAAAAAAACAAACAATGACTTTAAATAAACAAGTAAATAGTCAGAGAGCATTCATAATTTAAGAAAAGACATATGATTATTTTTTTTTAAGTCCAAACAAATAGAAATTCTGTTTGACTACAAACATACACATAGAATTATTACTGTAACAGTAACAACAAATGCACAAATACAATCAGCATTAGGCACACACGATCAGCACTTGATAACTTAGGTTCTTATGTTCATCTATGTCAGGACCGTTGTTTACAAACATGTCCCACTTTGTCTGCTCAAGACGCTTTCATACAGCATCATGAGACCAAAACTGGAAGGACTTTTGTTTTGTTGTTTTTAGAACCAGTCTGTACATGTGAGTAAGATTAATCAATTGACGTGACTATTCTATGCATTGGATCATTTTTGTAACTACCATGAAGTGTGGAACATATTGTTTTATTAAATAGCTCTTATTTAACTTATTTAGCTCTTTATTTGTGTTATTACACTAAAATATTGTTTTATTAAATAAATGTTATATCTTGTCTGCCAAAATCAGACTCATTCAATCTATACAAGTTGTGTTTGTTACGTGTCAAGTGTGACTCCAAGAAGCACAAACCCAGCATTCACGACACATTGATAGTGACACACGTTTCTACACTGTAGTGACCAGTCCCATGTGTAATAATATTACATGCCAAACCTAACAGTTATTTTAGGTGGCCAATATGGGGAAGAAACCCATGACATTTGTGTTATTACACTAACGTTTACGCTTGCCCAAACTGCAAAAGACCATACAGCTCAGCAGCAAAAAGCTGACTAGCAGAAGAAGAATCTATTCTATGAAAAATGGAACATATCCTACTATCCTACTGAAGTTATATATTACCAAGTATGTCATAAAAATATTTTGGTTAAATCTTAGAAAAGTACAATGTCCACTTGCAACAAAAGTCAAAAGCAAAGGTGAACAAATTGGCCAATCATGTAAACAAAATAGTTTAAGAAAAATCTACATTTAAAAGTATTTCTTTTATAAGTAAATTAACACCCTATATTTTTTTTAATAGGTCAATAGTACATGGTCTTAGATTTCATATTTTCACTGTATATGACTATATGTACATATATGTCATAATGTTTATGTGTTGAGTTAACAATAAAAGTGTGTCATTTTTTTTTACTGCATAAATCTAAGATTCTACTTTTAAAGTGTGTTTTTGATTTGATCTGACTACATATACTAGTGTGTCTTTGTCATTTGATTTCAAAACAAAGCTTTATTCTGCGTGTAACTGTATAGCAGCTATGTGCTATATATCAAAAATGTATTACATATCACTCAGCTATTGTATAGGAAGATGTTCACTATGTAGTTTTTACTGCTGCAATTCTTTTTCTACCAAAGTCAAACACATTTTGTAGCAATCAGACAGAATAGTTGCTTTTAGATCAGAAAGAATTCAAGTAACTAGCAATGATACTCATGAAAAGTTTGAGACTAGGTTAGGCCTTAAATTGTTGTTACTGTGTTGCTTAGTTCATTAATCAATTCAAGTCAAAGTATATGCCTACGTTTAAAACCCTAAAAAAGAGCAGAAAAATTTTTACAAAGTATTTTTATCATTAAAACTAAATGTAAAATTACATTTTTAGCTCCAAATTCCATTTGTTCCATTTGGAACAAATGTGAAGCTAACTAATGGGTGGGGCCAGAAACAAAATGTGTGTTAACACAAACAAGCCTTTTTTTTTTTCAAAGGGTAAAAGTCACACTGTTTCATATTATTTACAATTCAATCTGCCTCACAGTTAATAAAAATGGAAGGACATATAATATACATTTTATGATAGCAATGATGTCTCTTAAAAGTATCAAGATGAAATAATAGTTGAAAAAAAAATCAAACCTGAATTAAATGAGGTCGAGCTGCATCATAGGTCAGGGGTCCTTTTATTAGCTTCATATCATGGGTAGCTATTGTTGCTGTTTGTCTTTTTTCACATATTGATTCATGTAGTCTTGTCTAGAAAATACAAGCAGAACAAACACACTAAGTTTTTTTGTTGTTGATTCAGTGACAAAATTTTCTTTTCATTTTGTATAAGGATTTTATTAGAAATCATATCATTTACTTTAAAACTTTAATCATGGTGTGACCTAAAAAAGTAAAGTTTTCTTTCAGATGTTGTGGTCTATAGGGCAGATGATGTAAAGATCATCTGATTCTGTGGCCCACTGTTAACTAGGGTGTCATGTGGCCAGCACAACGACCAACCGCCTTTACTTTCTCCAACTAATGTCAAGTACGCCATTAGAGCTGGGTGGACTCAAGGGTGCCAGAAAATCCCGAAATTAAAAATCCCAGTCTTCACCAGGATTCAAACCCGGGGCCTCCAGCACGAAAATCCAGCGCTTTACCTCTCAGCCACCGCGCCCTCAAGGTGTGACCTATATTAGTGTAAAAATTTATTAATTTAACAAATATGATTAGAAACAATTGTGTTTGACTCTAAGTCTAATATATAATGTAATTATTGTCAACACAAAAAAAGGTCTCATTATTGGTTACCTTACTAATTGATAATTAATTCTGAATCTTCAAAGCATTTGATAACATCAATTATAAAATGAAGATTTTTGGCAAATCAATGTAGATACATTACAATATAATATTATATTTATATGAATGAATATTACAATTAATACAATGTTAACATACCTGCAAATTGATAAATCTTTTGAACATGTTATTACTTTTGTTGAAATCTAGATTTCTGATGATGCAACAAACAAGATACTGTCTTACACTCATGACAGCTGGTGTTGCTGTGATTAAAAGTCCTTTCTCTGTCTCAAACTGCAATACTGACATAATGTCACGTTCCAAATCTTCAACATCTTTTTTGTCTCCACCTTTTTTCTTCTTCTTTGAACTGTCAGTTTTTTTGTTCTTACTACTTTCTAGTGCTTGCTGTTTCTCAAGTTGAATTTTCAGATAATTTAATAAGGCTTTTGTTGAGTGTTCAGCCAACTTTAAAAGCTTTCTGTCTTTCATTTTGTTATCTATTATGAGAACTTCTCGCAATTTAGCACACTCTGATAATTCAGGGGGGAGGGAGTCAAGCTTGTTACTTGAGACATCTAGTTTAATCAAATGAGAAAGGTTTGATATTTCTGCTGGCAATGAAGTAATTTCATTATAAGCAGCATCAATAGTACTTAATAAGGTCAAGCTAGGATCACAAATACCATCAGGTAGACTTGTTAATTTATTCCTAGAGATACTCAGGTAAGCTAGTACTTTCATTTTGGAGACATCTGGAAATGTAGTCAAATGATTTAAATTGGCATTTAATGAGGTTATATTAACGAGGTTCGATAATGAGACTGGAAGACTTTCCAGGTTATTTCCAGATACATCTAAAACTTTCAATGTAACCAATCCACCAATTGATGACGGCAACGATTTTAATTTATTATTAGTAAGCATCAAAGATGTGAGATTAGTCAGACTTGACAGCTGGTCAGATATTGTTTCCAGTGGCGTGCCGGCTATCTTCAAAAGATTTAAATTAATGAGAGAGAAAATATTTTCATCAAGCCCTCTGTCTTCGATTCTTTTATTAATTGCCGTCCCTTGTAAATTTAGTTCTCTTCTATTTTCATTCTTAGCAGCCAGTACCTCTTCCCACATGCCTGACGCCATTTTATTGACACTATCTTTATGTAGAAGTCTTGCCAAATGGAGATCAATAATGCACTAGCCAATGATGAGAAACATTAGATCGAAAGTTAAATAATATATAGGTTATATCTTCTCTTACAAATTACAGTACAGGACAGGCGTTGCTTCAAAAGAAAAATAGATCTAATCATCTATACATTTAACATAGATCTACTTTAACTTTACATAGTAAATAAAATCTAGATCTATAATATATATATATACTATTATTAAAGTATTATATATAGATCTACTAATAATAAATTAATATAGATCTAGAGTGTCTGAGAGACTGTAGTAGTGTATCTAGACTTACAGTTAGAGTTACACACTACTACTACACTAGTACTAGATCTACTACAGTTATACACTATACAGTTACAGTACTACTAGTCTACTGATGAAATTAGTAAGTTAGGATTCTAGATCCATAATAACTATCAAATTATAAATAATAATTAATGGCTGATCGATTAACACAGTTGCAGGATGCTGTTACTCAGGTAATCAAAAGTCAATACTGTCAATAGGAAATAGAATAATATAAAATCATAATTTTAGATGACATCTAAAAAACTAAATTTTATAAACTAATTCTAGAGTCTAGATCTAAGTCAAAGTTAAGTAGATCTAGATCTAGATCTATAGATCTAATAATTAGATTTATATTATATTGATCTAGTCAGTTGTATGCACTTTGAATTGCCCTGAATTTAATTGAGACTTATAAGGCCTGAACACTGACCTGCAATGTCGCAGCCCGTGGGCTGTGGTTGCCAATAGATATAGATCATTACCATGTCAGGCATGTCGTACAGACCTGCCGCTTGGGCAATAATCTAATATTTGTTGGTCTCCACTTCCTACAGGTTGCAGAATTGAAGGTCATTGCTCAGACCTTCTAAGATGATTGGTCTCAGTTTGATCCCTGCCTGCTGCTTTCCTTGCCACC
>JADKLZ010046993.1:0-10801 GCA_021533235.1 Biomphalaria straminea | reverse complement strand
CCCAGATGTCTAGCTATTCAAGTTTGTGTCTCCTCAATGTGTGTATGCTACAACTTCCCATTGTTATGTATTTTACTTGTAAGTTGTGTTGTTCACACTTTTGTCTCTCAAAGTAAAGTAACATTTGTAGGTGCCTCTACATTAACACACTGAAGAAACACAGTGTTAAAACAAATTCTACTTCATCCAACAAAATTCACATAAACCATAAATCACTTTTATAAATCATATAAGTATTAAATAAACCTGTTTGACAAAAGTTATCAATATTAAAGCACTGCAAACTATGAATAATTACTGATCAAGTAACAATCAATGTCCCATACCTAGTTTTCTTGTATAATCTCCCAAAAAAGCTTTTCTAAATGATTATGCTATTCTTGACCCTTCAATTGAATGTTCTTTAGAATCTGTTGTTGTTTTTTTTTTTCAGTTATTTACTAGAATAAATCTTCATGGACTCTCAGACATTTGGTCTGATCCAACACATACCTAGCTTGACCAATCCAACACATATTCAGCTTGACCCATCCAACACATACCCAGCTTGACCCATCCAACACATACCCAGCTTGACCCATCTAACACATACCCAGCTTAACCCATCCAACAGATACCCAGCTTGACCCATCCAACAGATACCCAGCTTGACCCATCCAACAGGATACCCATCTTGACCCATCTAACACATACCCAGCTTGACCCATCCAACAGATACCCAGCTTGACCCATCTAACACATACCCAGCTTGACTCCCTAACATAACTAGGCTCCTCTGCATGCTTGTAGCTGATGTATGCTGTATCTCCCAAACTTGTAATTTCTTCTACCTAGTTTGTGTATGTACATCAAGTCAATATGTGTATGCTATATTTACTCAACATGTGTATTTTACATCTATCCAGATATCTGGCCCAGGAAATGTTGTTGTGCTACACACAAAAAATGTCCATCTTTGAAATGGAAGGTGACAAGCTACGGCTGAAGCCCAACTTTACATTTCATTTGTACATGAGTCACCCACCTGACGGAGACTACAAGGAGTTCCTTTCTTAGTAAGGATGTCAACTTGTTCATTTTCTAATTCTAAAGTCTGATTGATTCCAATCATTCATAATGTTATCAAATAAGAAGTGTAGTTGTTTTAATAAGCAATTTCTTTTTAGATAGTAACTCTTTGGAATTACATGTGCTGTCCAGCGGATCCTTTTTTTTTTATGCCTACAATAAACTCAAACTTTCTTCTTTGTCTAAGCTCATATTTTTGTAAACTTACATTACCTATGGAATAGATGCTTGAAGTTCAGAAGACTCTCTACATTATGGTGATACTTAAATATACTTTTTAATTAAATTGATGTGTGCAAAGTAATGTTCTAGAATAGTTTTACACTTTTCATCGGATGAACTTTTTACAAATACTTCAATAAAGCTGAAAAGGAAAACTAACCTCTTCAAAAGTAGCTCTTGCAGTACATTGATTTATTTAAACTAACTCTAGAATCTATTGCTTTTTTTTGTTGTTGTTTTTTTAATATATTTTTTCTATCACTATTTGTGTAGCCCTTCTGAGATAACAGAAACAATGAGTAAAGAAATAGAACATGGAGCTCACATACCAACATTTACAGATGGATTGGATCATGGTGCCCTCAGGTGTAAGAATGAACATGGTAAGTTCCTTAGTAATTATCTCATTACAAACCAGGAAGTCATTGTCCTATGCCACTTCACTTCAATATTGATTGCATTCACTATAAAAGTGCTTTGCATCAAAGCTGAATCATATTTTTAAATAAAATAGTATAATTTCCTTCTGATGAAGGAACATGGAATTTGATTGAATTTGATTTATATATTTTGGAAGTGCCTTCGGGAATGAAGATTATTATGACCTGGTCCAAACCTCCTGCAGCTCAGCAGGTGATAGCAGAAAGCAGAGTTCAAACTCTGGACCATCTAAATGATGGCTCAAAGATAAGGTCAACCCTTAACATATCTAACCAGATAGCTTAATGTTTGTAACAATTTTTTTTCATGCAGATAAGTGACATAACAGGATCGTTTTCTTTCATTTTAATCAAACACTGACTTTTGGCTACCCCTTATTTTTGAAAAAAAAAATTAATTTCAAAGACAATGCATTGTAATTTCTTGATAGATGTTTTGTCAACAGAAAATAAAATTGATTCAAGTAAATATATTGTTTTATTTCCCCAGCACCAAATCATTGATCTAAATACTACAGCATGTTGAGATTTAATGTTGACTTTGTCTTTACTCAGGTATGTTTGAGCTGACTTCCCTTATGCCAAATCTACACAGCATTCATGAAGTGAAGATGGCTAATGAAATGTGGGTCATGACATGTTCAGACAAACTTCTCAGATGGAATGTACTTGGTCTGCAAGGAGCAACATTGAGTCATTTTATCAAGCCTGTGTATCTTACCTCTATTACCTTAGGTAATGACATTACAGATTTAGTCATCCAATAGAACAAAGACATTTTCTAATTACATGGTAAATAAGCTCTATCTGATCAATGGCTGCACAGACACTTTACTCATAGAAATACATTTTATAATTAAATAGTTAACAACTACTTTCTGATCACTTGCTGCATATAGGTATGGGTTCCTCCAGGGGGAGGAGAATTGGGTTGCCCCAAAAAGCCAGTGGAGTTTGGAAGCGCATGAGGCGCCCTGACCGCACTTCCCCATGGTGGAGGCTGTCCAGGCCTGAGCAAGCTATTATAGCACAGTGCAGGACAGGCCACTGTCTTGTTGGCTCATACTTTTCACGGTTATGGCCAAATTTCGATTCACTGTGCCCCCGCTGCGGGAAAGAAGAGGAAACCGTTCCTCATATTCTGTTTGAATGCTGATCTCCGACTTGACAAGTCTGAAACCAAAAATTCTCAACCTGTATCGTGACGCCTATGCACTACGCAAGACAGCAGGGTATCTGTCCAGGACTTTTGCAAGAGAGAATTTAAGCCTCTCAAGCCCTCACTCAAATGGAGTTAAATGAATGAATGGATCACTTGCTGCACAGTCACTTAATGTAGTAGTAATACACTTTATAATTCAATAGTAAGCAAGCACTTTCTGATCATCCTATTATGTTGACACTATTTCAAAACTTGACTCAGATCACTTTTAATAGTGAAATACTTTTGTTTGTAAATAAATAATAAATGTAGCTCTGTGCATTGAGTTTTTTTTTTACCTAATTATTGTGTAAAAAAAATTTTTTATAAAACTTCGTAACTCTACTGAAACAAAAGAGTAAGATTATTTTAAGATTAGGAGATTATTTTAAGATTAGGCTTGAAGTAAGTAAAAATAAAATGCAAATGATAGAATTTGATAAATAGTTGTGTACAGGTATTTGCTTGTAGCTGGTATCTGTAGCTGGTATCTTTTTGAAAAAAATATTAAATGTGTATGTTTCGTCTCAAGCATTTGAGTTTCTAGCAATGCATAATGATAAGAAACGAGATTTACTGTGAGCACCTTTGCTTAGCAAGGTTACCTTAATATATTTCCATTTCCAGCTCCTTCATTTTATTTAATGTTCAATGGTAAACAGCATATTTCATTTATCAAAATGTTGATTGAAATACTAATTTTTAATGGCTTTAAAAAAGTTTGATCATTTAGTATGATGGCAGGAATCTTGAAAAAAAAAAAGTTTTCTATACCATTAACATAAAAAAAGAAGCAAATAAAGTTGGTCTATATTAATCTTATAAAATGCAGGCGTTACTTAAAAAAAAACAAGGTTACAAAGACAGTTTGTGTGGAAACACAAACTTAAAATCGGCCCCCGAAGTGGTCCACCCAGGCAGGTTTCAATAGTTTCAGAAAGAACATCCGAAAAATTATATCAAAGATAATTGACAGATCATATGTAGTGCCCCAGCAGTCAAAATATACATCTTCCGTGCTTTGATCTATCAACGTTTGCCTTGTAAAGCCGATGTTCTACGCAACTGCCACACCTCTTTTATGAGTTGGTAACTTATATCATCATCGTTCCTTTGTGTTCCTTGTGGAACATAGGGCCTCGACAAAAACGCGACACTCTCCACGGTCTCTTGCAAGTTTTTTTATGGCTTCCCAGCTCTTTCCGGTCCTCTCGGCTTCCTCCAGCATGCTGCGTCGCCATGTTCGTTTTGGTCTTCCTCTGCGTCTTGTTCCCTGGGGGTTCCACTCTAAGGCCAGCCTAGCTCTGCTGCTGGTATCTTTTCTAAGAGTGTGACCAATCCATCTCCACTTCCTCTCTAAGATCTGCATCTCTATATTTTTCTGCCCACTCATCTCCCACAGTTTGGTGTTTTCTACTTTGTCATACCATTTTATTTTTAGGATATTTCTCAGGCATCTGTTGATGAAGGTTTGTACTTTTCTTGTTGTCACTTCAGTTGTTCGCCATGTTTCAGAACCATACAGTAGGACAGCCTTGACATAGAGTTAAAGATTCTTATTTTAGTGTTGTTTGAGATGTGAGGAGATTTTCAGGTTGGTTTTAGCTGTGTAAATGTCTGACGTGCTAGATTTATTCGACTTTTAATGTCTTCATCAGTTCCACCTGTTACACTGACCACACTCCCAAGGTATATAAAATTTTCTACTTGGTCTATGGCCTGGGAATCCAGTTCTATGTCTCCAATTTGATACTTTAAGTACTTTTGTTTTTTGGTGGTTTATTTTGAGGCCTACTCTTTTTCCTACTTTACTTAAGGCTGTGATCTTTTCTTGCATATCCTGTAGTCTGTGTGATAGTAAGGCTATGTCGTCAGCGAATTCCAGATCTTCCAGCTTTTGCATGAGAGTCCATTGGATTCCTTTCCCTGAATTAGAGTAGGCTTCTTTTGTGACCCAATCCAATAGAAGAAACAGGAGTGGTGAAAGAAGACATCCCTGTTTGACTCCTGTTGTGACTGGAAATTCCTCTGATAGCTTGCCACAGTGGGTTACTTGACAGGTGAAACCATCATAAAGGTTTTGGATTATGGTAATTATTTTGTTTGGGATACCATAATGTCTCATTACATTCCAGATAGATTCTCTGTCAATACTATCAAAGGCTTTTTCAAAGTCAACAAAGGTTGCATAGAGAGGAGATTGCCATTCGACACACTGTTCTACAATTATTCTGAGTGTTGCTATTTGGTCAGCACAAGATCTTCCTTTTCTGAATCCGGCCTGTTCTTCACTTAGGTGTTCATCACATGCTCCTTTATTCTGTTTAGTAGGATTCTGCTGAAAATCTTGCTTGGTACTGACAGCAGGGTGATGCCTCGCCATTTCTCACATTGTGATAGATCTCCACTCTTTGGTAGTTTTATTGTTAGCCCTTTTACCACTCAGCGGGAGGTGTTTCAGTTAACCAAATTTTGTTGAATAGTTTGTGTAGTTGGTAGACTATTTCACTTCCTCCTTTTAGAACTTCAGGTGGTATGTTGTCAATTCCAGCTGCTTTACCTGTCTTCATTTGTTTGAGTGCATTCCTTATTTCTTCTTTAGTTATTTCTTCCATGTTTATGTCTAGTGCTGGTCCTACATTTAGATCTGGTGGATTTAGTGGTTTAGGTCTATTGAGCACTTCTTGGAAATATTTTTTCCATCTTTCAAGTTGTTCATTTATTGAAGAAAGTAGTTTTCCATTTTTGTCTCGGACTGGAACATTGCAGTTAGCCTTTTTGGTACTGAGAAGTTTGGTGATTTTGTACAGTTGCTTTATATCTCCTTTACCTGCTGCTACTTCTGCCTGTTTGGCCAGATTATTGTAAAATGCTCGTTTGTCCTGTCTGAGCTTTTTGGTGACTTTTTGTGCAAATGCTTGGTAGTTTTGTTTGGATTGTTAATTGTGGTTTCTTTTTTTGCTAGGTTAACTGTCTGTTTAGCGCATTTCCTCTCTTCGATTAATTTCCATGCCTCATCACTAATCCACTGTTTTTTCTTCTTAGGGTTTAGGCTTAGTACTTCATGGCTTGTTTCAGTAATAATTTCTTTGAAGTTTTGCCAAGATTTATCAACGCTTTGTTCTGCCTCGTCTAGTTGTAGCACAGCAAATCTATTTTGAAGGGATAGTTGGAATTCCTTTTTAATCTGGGTGTTGTGGAGCTTATCTATGTCAAATCTTTTCCTTTTGTTTATTCCTCTTTTGTTGCTGGCCAGCTTCATTTTTAGTTTGGCAACAACTAGGTGGTGGTCTGAGCCAATATCTGCTCCTCTTCTGTTTCGTACATCTAGTAATGTGCTTCTCCAGTTCCTCCATATGGTAATTTGGTCGATTTGATTCTCTGTCTTATTGTCTGGTGACACCCATGTCACTTTGTGGCATTTTTTGTGGGGGAAAATGCTGCCTCCTATCACCAGTTCATTAAATGTGCAGAAGTCTGCAAACATTTCTCCATTTTCATTTAAGGTGCCAAGTCCATGGGTGCCCATACTTTTCTCTCTCTCTTTGTTGTCACTTCCCACTTTGGCATTCAAGTCTCCCATGATGATCAAAACATCTCTTGTAGGTATTTTGTCAACTATACTTTGCAGTTGGTCATAAAATGTGTTTTTTTCAGTATCACTTGCAAGGTTGGTGGGAGCATAGCACATAATGACGTGAACATTTTTGAACTTAGACAAAAATTTGGCTCTAATTATTCGTTCTGAAACTGGTTCCCATTCTAAAAGACTTTTGAAAGCTTCCTTGTTTAGTAGTAGTGCTACACCATTTTCATGTAAGTCATCTTCTTTTTCCTTTCCAGAGAAGAGAAGGGTTTCTCCTGATTGTAGTCTTGTTTCACCAAATGTGTTCCATCGGACTTCACTCATTCCCAGGATCTGTAGTTTGTAGTTGGCCATTTCCTTGGCAACTTATGCACATCTACCTGGTTCTAGTAAAGTACGGACATTCCATGTTCCCAAGTTAAATGCTGCCTTCTGGATAAGGAAGTGTTTCTTTTTCATTGGTTTAAGTAGAGTGGTCGGCCTCACAGGATTCGTTCGACTTACCCTGTACAGCTTCATAAGTCTCCTTTGTGGAGCTCTACTTTCGCCTCTGGCAATGTTTAGTGTTTGTATTTTTGCTCTGGTTTCTGTAACACATTTTTTTCCATGGACAGGTTGTTAGCCTATCGCACAACCCCTATGTCCCGGGGAGGGTGATGCACCTTTTGTCTGGCCTCTTTCCTAACAGACCTGTCCGGCTTGGTAGTACCTGCCAGGAGCGATGAGCTCCCGCCAGTATAGCTCTGAGGGTCATTGAGGCACTCAAGCTGACACACCACGGCAAGGTGACAGTGGTAACTTATATAGTAAATACTTATAACTTGGAACAAAATAAAACGTGAATTATAATGCAATTTATAACATTAATAATTGTCTTAAATTAGGTCTCATTTATATTGCATACTAATTAGGTTTTTTCTCTTTAAATACTGCTTGCAAAAAATATTTTTAAAAATTAGCTTTTGAGCTTTTAGAAAAGAAAAAAGTAGCCGTTGCATCAGAACTTTGAATGATCTAAATTATTGTGATGTCTGATTTTCATTTTCTCTTCTAATTTCTGTGATCTAAACGGGACGGATGGACAGACGGGACACACAAACTAATAGTATCTTTTCCCCTTTCGGGGGGCGCTAAAAAAGCTGATTACGTCCTACAAGTGTCCCTGGGTCCATCAAGTCATGCATGTTAATCAATGACTTAAACCCTTCCAAGTTGTTGGTTTTCCTGGCTTATTCAGTTATCCATTCCATGCTCTAATAGCGTCTGTGATAATAGTTGATTCAATTAGTTGATAGTGTATTAGTTATTGCAACAAACAACAACAAAAAATGGATAAGCTAAAAATTGTGTTTTCACACATATTTTTCATGACTTCATGACTACTATAAAATGGAAATAGAAAATCAGAAGTAAGAGACTTGAGACCCATGAATAATTCATTTTAAACACTTTTATCTAAGGTAGAAAACAAGCTATGATTTTATACAGTATTGAAATGTCTAGAAATTACAGAAAATAACTTAGATAATGTATAGAAATGTCATAAAAGTAATGTTCATTTTGTTTAGGCTACAATCCCGACAATGACCATGGCCATCTCTGCAGAGCAGTTTGTTGCAGGCTTTATCATGAGCTAAACGAGGAGCTTCCTGATGGTTATCAGGTTAACCACCCAGGCCTTAACTTTGTGCCTGTACCTTCAGGAATAAATGTTGATCTGGATACCACCATGTTGTCTATCAACAAAAGCTTTTATGATTCAAAAGTTGAACTCACTGACGGATTAACTGGCCGCAGCCATCCATTGTGAGTTCATCTTATTATATCATTTTTTCTTACACTTAAAATACAATATTATGTTGCTCACATTTTCTGTTTAACACTAACACCTTAAAACTAAGTGATATATAGTTTCTAAACTTATGTCTTTAACTTATGTCTTTAACAGATAGCTCTTGCCTGCAGTCATTTAACTTTTTTCACATCATTCTTAAGTAGAAAAACATTTTTTTGAGCTATGTTTGCATTATAGCACTGTATTTTTTTTCCAATGATTAATTGGGACCAGGTGTCTGTCTGGATAATCAATGAACCTGATAACTGAATGCAGAATATTATACATGGTCCATTTTACCAACAATTTAAAGAAAATTCATTTGGGGTGTTGCGCCATAAGTAAACATAACATTCATTGCACCATAAGTAAACATAAAATTCAAGTAAAAAAAATACACAGAGAAACAAAGCGTTATTGTAGTAGCCTACCTTTATGGAGAGAAATAGTTCTGATCTTTTGTTGCACCATTGTGGATTCTCATGCAAGAGCACTTAGATAGGGTACTGTAAACAAAAATGCATTCTGGATATTTGACTTCCAGATGTCTGATGTCCAGATTAATGATGTTCTATCATTACATAATATCGGACAGCATCCATATCAGCAAGTTATTTAGCAAATCAAAGAAACATATTAAACACTCATCATTAATTAATTAATTCTACTTTTTTTTTAACTGTGACAATTAGATCAATAAAAAATTCCTTTCAATTAACATTTTTTTTACCAAAGATAGTGATCCAATGTTAAATATATAACTGTTCAATGAAAGGAATGTAATGTGTATTCAGAAGATGAGTTTGTCTTTATACTTTTAATAAGCTCTGTATGCTTTTTCACATGCTATGATAAGACATTGACAATAATACTTTTAAAACTGTCAATATCTGTATTTGAGGATCTGCAGAGTGTAAAGGAAATGTAGACATTTGCTGAGCTCTAGCAAAGAAAATGTATGTTATTTTCTAAATTATTATTGGTGTAAAGTTCCACCTATTTTTCTCATGTATACCTTTTGTTGACATATTGATACATGCCCCACTATTGTACTTGCAGGTCACCATTTCAAGTGTCTACTACAAAACCTGTCAGCCGGAACTGCAAAGCTGGCTTACACCTTAAATGGTTCAAAGAGTTGTGTGCCCAGAATTCTGGCCATCCAGTTTTAGCACAAATGCAAAATAAGCCATCATTTGAAGTCAAAGCCATGGCTAAAGTTTACCAGGCCGCCAAAGCTGCTTTTTTCCAGCACTGTCAACAAATTGGGATTGGAAAGTGGATCCATGCACCACCAGAGTTAGGCAAATTTGTTAACTGAAATATCCTTAGAACTGTCTGTCTTAATTTGTCTGTTTTCACATTAGCTACTTGTTTATGTTTTGCAACAATTGGTCAATCTAATAGTAAATACCATTCAATGTTAACAGCAATAGTCAAATAAAATTGATTCTCAAATGTGCCTTATTTTAAGAAACAAACTTAAAGCCACTCTTAAGCTTCTGCCTGCAAATGATTTTTAAGAACTTTACTTTTTTTTGCATTTACTTTCATTTATTTCTTTGTGTGTCAGCCATGTTATATTAACGATGTACTTGTTTGATATGATTCTTTGTTTTGTAGATCTGACCATTTATATGCAGTTCAATCTTCATGGATTAAAGTTTATTGGATTGTTTTCAATAGTTTGAGATTGCTTCATGTTATATTTAGCTATATGTACCAAGCACTGCACAGATCAACTCATAATGAATGCTTTCTGTGAATAACAGTAGTATTTAGACATTACCAGCACATTTGTGATCTAACATAGTTGGATTGTTTGTACATGTTCGTTTTTGATAAAGTCATCTGTCAAGCCTGAGATATTCTTTTTTATTTATTTTTTTTTACATTCATAAAGCTAAAAGATAATATTTTATTCACCATATATTTCTCATATTTTCTAATCTGCTTCTTGTGTTGTTGTTTTTTTAGTTGTTTTTTTTATTTTTTTTAACTATATTAAATTATCAGGGTAATTAAGTGCACTGCTGTTTACCAACTGTCTTAGACTAAAAAAAAATCTGATTTCAACACAAGGATTGCTGTAGCTTAGAAATACATGAGTTGAGCAAGTTCTTTGGATCTTAAGATCTCAACTGAAAACTTTTGAATTGTTGTTCAGGTCAACATCACATGTGAGGGGGTGGGAACAAAATCTCTTCAAAAATTGAGGAAATAACATTTCAAAGTTTGAAAACAGTGCATGGTCTATTCCTGTGATGCACTTTTCACCCCTGTGCCATATCCAAAACCATGAAATCTGCTGCCCCCAATGTCTAATGAAACAGCTGAGGCTTGGATTAGCTGGACTTTTTGTTTTAGTTCAAGGCATGTGCTGAAAGTTTCTATGGCCCATACACCAGTCATGGAAGAGTACCACTGATCTAGTTCATTGGTGTTTCCCC
>JADKLZ010046992.1:0-10798 GCA_021533235.1 Biomphalaria straminea | reverse complement strand
CCCAGATGTCTAGCTATTCAAGTTTGTGTCTCCTCAATGTGTGTATGCTACAACTTCCCATTGTTATGTATTTTACTTGTAAGTTGTGTTGTTCACACTTTTGTCTCTCAAAGTAAAGTAACATTTGTAGGTGCCTCTACATTAACACACTGAAGAAACACAGTGTTAAAACAAATTCTACTTCATCCAACAAAATTCACATAAACCATAAATCACTTTTATAAATCATATAAGTATTAAATAAACCTGTTTGACAAAAGTTATCAATATTAAAGCACTGCAAACTATGAATAATTACTGATCAAGTAACAATCAATGTCCCATACCTAGTTTTCTTGTATAATCTCCCAAAAAAGCTTTTCTAAATGATTATGCTATTCTTGACCCTTCAATTGAATGTTCTTTAGAATCTGTTGTTGTTTTTTTTTTTCAGTTATTTACTAGAATAAATCTTCATGGACTCTCAGACATTTGGTCTGATCCAACACATACCTAGCTTGACCCATCCAACACATATTCAGCTTGACCCATCCAACACATACCCAGCTTGACCCATCCAACACATACCCAGCTTGACCCATCTAACACATACCCAGCTTGACCCATCCAACAGATACCCAGCTTGACCCATCCAACAGATACCCAGCTTCACCCATCTAACACATACCCAGCTTGACCCATCCAACAGATACCCAGCTTCACCCATCTAACACATACCCAGCTTGACTCCCTAACATAACTAGGCTCCTCTGCATGCTTGTAGCTGATGTATGCTGTATCTCCCAAACATGTAATTTCTTCTACCTAGTTTGTGTATGTACATCAAGTCAATATGTGTATGCTATATTTACTCAACATGTGTATTTTACATCTATCCAGATATCTGGCCCAGGAAATGTTGTTGTGCTACACACAAAAAATGTCCATCTTTGAAATGGAAGATGACAAGCTACGTCTGAAGCCCAACTTTACATTTCATTTGTACATGAGTCACCCACCTGACGGAGACTACAAGGAGTTCCTTTCTTGGTAAGGATGTCAACTTGTTCATTTTCTAATTCTAAAGTCTGATTGATTCCAATCATTCATAATGTTGTCATCATATAAGAAGTGGAGTTGTTTTAATAAGCAAAAAAATCTTTTTAAATAGTAACTCTTTGGAATTACATGTGCTGTCCAGCGGATCCTTTTTTTTTTATGCCTACAATAAACTCAAACTTTCTTCTTTGTCTAAGCTCATATTTTTGTAAACTTACATTACCTATGGAATAGATGCTTGAAGTTCAGAAGACTCTCTACATTATGGTGATACTTAAATATACTTTTTAATTAAATTGATGTGTGCAAAGTAATGTTCTAGAATAGTTTTACACTTTTCATCGGATGAACTTTTTACAAATACTTCAATAAAGCTGAAAAGGAAAACTAACCTCTTCAAAAGTAGCTCTTGCAGTACATTGATTTATTTAAACTAACTCTAGAATCTATTGCTTTTTTTTGTTGTTGTTTTTTTAATATATTTTTTCTATCACTATTTGTGTAGCCCTTCTGAGATAACAGAAACAATGAGTAAAGAAATAGAACATGGAGCTCACATACCAACATTTACAGATGGATTGGATCATGGTGCCCTCAGGTGTAAGAATGAACATGGTAAGTTCCTTAGTAATTATCTCATTACAAACCAGGAAGTCATTGTCCTATGCCACTTCACTTCAATATTGATTGCATTCACTATAAAAGTGCTTTGCATCAAAGCTGAATCATATTTTTAAATAAAATAGTATAATTTCCTTCTGATGAAGGAACATGGAATTTGATTGAATTTGATTTATATATTTTGGAAGTGCCTTCGGGAATGAAGATTATTATGACCTGGTCCAAACCTCCTGCAGCTCAGCAGGTGATAGCAGAAAGCAGAGTTCAAACTCTGGACCATCTAAATGATGGCTCAAAGATAAGGTCAACCCTTAACATATCTAACCAGATAGCTTAATGTTTGTAACAATTTTTTTTCATGCAGATAAGTGACATAACAGGATCGTTTTCTTTCATTTTAATCAAACACTGACTTTTGGCTACCCCTTATTTTTGAAAAAAAAAATTAATTTCAAAGACAATGCATTGTAATTTCTTGATAGATGTTTTGTCAACAGAAAATAAAATTGATTCAAGTAAATATATTGTTTTATTTCCCCAGCACCAAATCATTGATCTAAATACTACAGCATGTTGAGATTTAATGTTGACTTTGTCTTTACTCAGGTATGTTTGAGCTGACTTCCCTTATGCCAAATCTACACAGCATTCATGAAGTGAAGATGGCTAATGAAATGTGGGTCATGACATGTTCAGACAAACTTCTCAGATGGAATGTACTTGGTCTGCAAGGAGCAACATTGAGTCATTTTATCAAGCCTGTGTATCTTACCTCTATTACCTTAGGTAATGACATTACAGATTTAGTCATCCAATAGAACAAAGACATTTTCTAATTACATGGTAAATAAGCTCTATCTGATCAATGGCTGCACAGACACTTTACTCATAGAAATACATTTTATAATTAAATAGTTAACAACTACTTTCTGATCACTTGCTGCATATAGGTATGGGTTCCTCCAGGGGGAGGAGAATTGGGTTGCCCCAAAAAGCCAGTGGAGTTTGGAAGCGCATGAGGCGCCCTGACCGCACTTCCCCATGGTGGAGGCTGTCCAGGCCTGAGCAAGCTATTATAGCACAGTGCAGGACAGGCCACTGTCTTGTTGGCTCATACTTTTCACGGTTATGGCCAAATTTCGATTCACTGTGCCCCCGCTGCGGGAAAGAAGAGGAAACCGTTCCTCATATTCTGTTTGAATGCTGATCTCCGACTTGACAAGTCTGAAACCAAAAATTCTCAACCTGTATCGTGACGCCTATGCACTACGCAAGACAGCAGGGTATCTGTCCAGGACTTTTGCAAGAGAGAATTTAAGCCTCTCAAGCCCTCACTCAAATGGAGTTAAATGAATGAATGGATCACTTGCTGCACAGTCACTTAATGTAGTAGTAATACACTTTATAATTCAATAGTAAGCAAGCACTTTCTGATCATCCTATTATGTTGACACTATTTCAAAACTTGACTCAGATCACTTTTAATAGTGAAATACTTTTGTTTGTAAATAAATAATAAATGTAGCTCTGTGCATTGAGTTTTTTTTTTACCTAATTATTGTGTAAAAAAAATTTTTTATAAAACTTCGTAACTCTACTGAAACAAAAGAGTAAGATTATTTTAAGATTAGGAGATTATTTTAAGATTAGGCTTGAAGTAAGTAAAAATAAAATGCAAATGATAGAATTTGATAAATAGTTGTGTACAGGTATTTGCTTGTAGCTGGTATCTGTAGCTGGTATCTTTTTGAAAAAAATATTAAATGTGTATGTTTCGTCTCAAGCATTTGAGTTTCTAGCAATGCATAATGATAAGAAACGAGATTTACTGTGAGCACCTTTGCTTAGCAAGGTTACCTTAATATATTTCCATTTCCAGCTCCTTCATTTTATTTAATGTTCAATGGTAAACAGCATATTTCATTTATCAAAATGTTGATTGAAATACTAATTTTTAATGGCTTTAAAAAAGTTTGATCATTTAGTATGATGGCAGGAATCTTGAAAAAAAAAAAAAAAAAGTTTTCTATACCATTAACATAAAAAAAGAAGCAAATAAAGTTGGTCTATATTAATCTTATAAAATGCAGGCGTTACTTAAAAAAAAACAAGGTTACAAAGACAGTTTGTGTGGAAACACAAACTTAAAATTGGCCCCCGAAGTGGTCCACCCAGGCAGGTTTCAATAGTTTCAGAAAGAACATCCGAATGAAATTATATCAAAGATAATTGACAGATCATATGTAGTGCCCCAGCAGTCAAAATATACATCTTCCGTGCTTTGATCAACGTTTGCCTTGTAAAGCCGATGTTCTACGCAACTGCCACACCTCTTTTATGAGTTGGTAACTTATATCATCATCGTTCCTTTGTGTTCCTTGTGGAACATAGGGCCTCGACAAAAACACGCCACTCTTCACGGTCTCTTGCAATTTTTTGGTTGGCTTCCCAGCTCTTTCCGGTCCTCTCGGCTTCCTCCAGCATGCTGCGTCGCCATGTTTGTTTTGGTCTTCCTCTGCGTCTTGTTCCCTGGGGGTTCCACTCTAAGGCCTGCCTAGCTCTGCTGCTGGTATCTTTTCTAAGGGTGTGACCAATCCATCTCCACTTCCTCTCTAAGATCTGCTTCTCTATCTTTTTCTGTCCACTCATCTCCCACAGTTTGGTGTTTTCTACTTTGTCGTACCATTTTATTTTTAGGATATTTCTCAGGCATCTGTTGATGAAGGTTTGTACTTTTCTTGTTGTCACTTCAGTTGTTTGCCATGTTTCAGAATCATACAGTAGGACAGCCTAGACATTAGAGTTAAAGATTCTTATTTTAGTCTTGTTTGAGATGTGAGGAGATTTCCAGGTTGGTTTTAGCTGTGTAAATGTCTGACGTGCTAGATTTATTCGACGTTTAATGTCTTCATCAGTTCCACCTGTTACGCTGACCACACTCCCAAGGTATATAAAATTTTCTACTTGGTCTATGGCCTGGGAATCCAGTTCTATGTCTCCAATTTGTTTGTTGTTTACTTTAAGTACTTTTGTTTTTTGGTGGTTTATTTTGAGGCCTACTCTTTTTCCTACTTGGCTTAAGGCTGTGATCTTTTCTTGCATATCCTGTAGTCTGTGTGATAATAAGGCTATGTCATCAGCGAATTCCATATCTTCCAGCTTTTGCGTGAGAGTCCATTGGATTCCTTTCCCTGAATTAGAGTAGGCTTCTTTTGTGACCCAATCCAATACTAGAAAAAACAGTAGTGGTGAAAGAAGACATCCCTGTTTGACTCCTGTTGTGACTGGAAATTCCTCTGATAGCTTGCCACAGTGGGTTACTTGACAGGTGAAACCATCATAAAGGTTTTGGATTATGGTAATTATTTTGTTTGGGATCCCAAAATGTCTCATTACATTCCAGATAGATTCTCTGTCAATACTATCAAAGGCTTTTTCAAAGTCAACAAAGGTTGCATAGAGAGGAGATTGCCATTCGACACACTGTTCTACAATTATTCTGAGTGTTGCTATTTGGTCAGCAGAAGATCTTCCTTTTCTGAATCCGGCCTGTTCTTCACTTAGGTGTTCATCACATGCTCCCTTTATTCTGTTTAGTAGGATTCTGCTGAAAATCTTGCTTGGTACTGATAGCAGGGTGATGCCTCGCCATTTCTCACATTGTGATAGATCTCCACTCTTTGGTAGTTTTATTAGTAAGCCCTTTTTCCACTCAGCGGGAGGTGTTTCAGTTAACCAAATTTTGTTGAATAGTTTGTGTAGTTGGTAGACTATTTCACTTCCTCCTTCTTTTAGAACTTCAGGTGGTATGTTGTCAATTCCAGCTGCTTTACCTGTCTTCATTTGTTTGAGTGCATTCCTTATTTCTTCTTTAGTTACTTCTTCCATGTTTATGTCTAGTGCTGGTCCTACATTTAGATCTGGTGGATTTAGTGGTTTAGGTCTATTGAGCACTTCTTGGAAATATTATTTCCATCTTTCAAGTTGTTCATATATTTAAGAAAGTAGTTTTCCATTTTTGTCTCAGACTGGAACATTACAGTTAGCCTTTTTGGTACTGAGTAGTTTGGTGATTTTGTACAGTTGTTTTATATCTCCTTTACCTGCTTCTGCCTGTTTGGCCAGATTGTTGTAAAATGCTTGTTTGTCCTGTCTGAGCTTTTTGGTGACTTTTTGTGCAACTGCTTGGTAGTCTTGTTTGGATTGCTGCTTGTGGTTTCTTGTTTTTGCTAGTCTGTTTAGCGCATTTCCTCTCTTCGATTAATTTCCATGCCTCATCACTAATCCACTGTTTTTTCTTCTTAGGGTTTAGGCTTAGTACTTCATGGCTTGTTTCAGGAATAATTTCTTTGAAGTTTTGCCAAGATTTATCAACGCTTTGTTCTGCCTCATCTAGTTGTAGCACAGCAAATCTATTTTGAAGGGATAGTTGGAATTCCTTTTTAATCTGGGTGTTGTGGAGCTTATCTATGTCAAATCTTTTCCTTTTGTTTATTCCTCTTTTGTTGCTGGCCAGCTTCATTTTTAGTTTGGCAACAACTAGGTGGTGGTCTGAGCCAATATCTGCTCCTCTTCTGTTTCGTACATCTAGTAATGTGCTTCTCCAGTTCCCCTGTATGGTAATATGGTCAATTTGATTCTCTGTCTTATTGTCTGGTGACACCAATGTCACTTTGTGGCATTTTTTGTGGGGGAAAATGCTGCCTCCTATCACCAGTTCATTAAATGTGCAGAAGTCTGCAAACATTTCTCCATTTTCATTTAAGGTGCCAAGTCTATGGGTGCCCATACTTTTCTCTCTCTCTCTTTGTTGTCACTTCCCACTTTGGCATTCAAGTCTCCCATGATGATCAAAACATCTCTTGTAGGTATTTTGTCAACTATACTTTGCAGTTGGTCATAAAATGTGTTTTTGTCAGTATCACTTGCAAGGTTGGTGGGAGCATAGCACATAATGACGTGAACATTTTTGAACTTGGACAAAAATTTGGCTCTAATTATCCGTTCTGAAACTGGTTGCCATTCTAAAAGACTTTTGAAAGCTTCCTTGTTTAGTAGTAGTGCTACACCATTTTCATGTAAGTCATCTTCTTTTTCCTTTCCAGAGAAGGGTTTCTCCTGATTGTAGTCTTGTTGCACCGAATGTGTTCCATCGGACTTCACTCATTCCCAGGATCTGTAGTTTGTAGTTGGTCATTTCCTTGGCAACTTGTGCACATCTACCTGGTTCTAGTAAAGTACGGACATTCCATGTTCCCAAGTTAAATGCTGCCTTCTGTATAAGGAAGTGTTTCTTTTTCATTGGTTTAAGTAAAGTGGTCGGCCTCACAGGATTCGTTTGATTTTCCCTGTACAGCTTCATAAGTCTCCTTTGTGGAGCTCTACTTTCGCCTCTGACAATGTTTAGTGTTTGTGTTTTTGCTCTGGTTTCTGTAACACATTTTTTTTTTCCATGGACAGGTTGTTAGCCTATCGCACAACCCTTATGTCCCGGGGAGGGTGATGCACCTTTTGTCTGGCCTCTTTCCTAACAGACCTGTCCGGCTTGCTAGTACCAGGAGCAATGAGCTCCCGCCGGTATAGCTCTGAGGGTCATTGAGGCACTCAAGCTGTCACACCACGGCAAGGTATTTGCATCAGGTGACAGTGGTAACTTATATAGTAAATACTTAAAACTTGGAACAAAATAAAATGTGAAATGTAATGCAATTTACAACATTATTAATTGTCTTAAATTAGGTCTCATTTATATTGCATACTAATTATGTTTTTTTCTCTTTAAATACTGCTTGCATAAAATATTTTAAAAAATTAGCTTTTGAGCTTTTAGAAAAGAAAAAAGTAGCCGTTGCATCAGAACTTTGAATGATCTAAATTATTGTGATGTCTGATTTTCATTTTCTCTTCTAATTTCTGTGATCTAAACGGGACTGATGGACAGACGGGACACACAAAACTAATACTATCTTTTCCCCTTTCGGGGGCGCTAAAAAAGCTGATTACGTCCTACAAGTGTCCCTGGGTCCATCAAGTCATGCATGTTAATCAATGACTTAAACCCTTCCAAGTTGTTGGTTTTCCTGGCTTATTCAGTTATCCATTCCATGCTCTAATAGCGTCTGTGATAATAGTTGATTCAATTAGTTGATAGTGTATAAGTTATTGCAACAAACAACAACAAAAAATGGATAAGCTAAAAATTGTGTTTTCACACATATTTTTCATGACTTCATGACTACTATAAAATGGAAATAGAAAATCGTAAGAGACTTGAGACCCATGAATAATTCATTTTAAACACTTTTATCTAAGGTAGAAAACAAGCTATGATTTTATACAGTATTGAAATGTCTAGAAATTACAGAAAATAACTTAGATAATGTATAGAAATGTCAAAAGTAATGTTCATTTTGTTTAGGCTACAATCCCGACAATGACCATGGCCATCTCTGCAGAGCAGTTTGTTGCAGGCTTTATCATGAGCTAAACGAGGAGCTTCCTGATGGTTATCAGGTTAACCACCCAGGCCTTAACTTTGTGCCTGTACCTTCAGGAATAAATGTTGATCTGGATACCACCATGTTGTCTATCAACAAAAGCTTTTATGATTCAAAAGTTGAACTCACTGACGGATTAACTGGCCGCAGCCATCCATTGTGAGTTCATCTTATTATATCATTTTTTCTTACACTTAAAATACAATATTATGTTGCTCACATTTTCTGTTTAACACTAACATCTTAAAACTAAGTGATATATATAGTTTCTAAACTTATGCCTTTAACTTATGTCTTTAACAGATAGCTCTTGCCTGCAGTCATTTAACTTTTTTCACATCATTCTTAAGTAGAAAAACATTTTGTTGAGCTATGTTTGCATTATAACACTGTATTTTTTTTTTCCAATGATTAATTGGGGCCAGGGGTCTGTCTGGATAATCAATGAACCTGATAACTGAATGCAGAATATTATACATGGTCCATTTTACCAACAATTTAAAGAAAATTCATTTGGGGTGTTGCGCCATAAGTAAACATAACATTCATTGCACCATAAGTAAACATAAAATTCAAGTAAAAAAAATACACAGAGAAACAAAGCGTTATTGTAGTAGCCTACCTTTATGGAGAGAAATAGTTCTGATCTTTTGTTGCACCATTGTGGATTCTCATGCAAGAGCACTTAGATAGGGTACTGTAAACAAAAATGCATTCTGGATATTTGACTTCCAGATGTCTGATGTCCAGATTAATGATGTTCTATCATTACATAATATCGGACAGCATCCATATCAGCAAGTTATTTAGCAAATCAAAGAAACATATTAAACACTCATCATTAATTAATTAATTCTACTTTTTTTTTAACTGTGACAATTAGATCAATAAAAAATTCCTTTCAATTAACATTTTTTTTACCAAAGCTAGTGATGCAATGTTAAATATATAACTGTTCAATGAAAGGAATGTAATGTGTATTCAGAAGATGAGTTTGTCTTTATACTTTTAATAAGCTCTGTATGCTTTTTCACATACTATGATAAGACATTGACAATAATACTTTTAAAACTGTCAATATCTGTATTTGAGGATCTATAGAGTGTAAAGGAAATGTAGACATTTGCTGAGCTCTAGCAAAGAAAATGTATGTTATTTTCTAAATTATTATTGGTGTAAAGTTCAACCTATTTTTCTCATGTATACCTTTTGTTGACATATTGATACATGACCCACTATTGTACTTGCAGGTCACCATTTCAAGTGTCTACTACAAAACCTGTCAGCCGGAACTGCAAAGCTGGCTTACACCTTAAATGGTTCAAAGAGTTGTGTGCCCAGAATTCTCGCCATCCAGTTTTAGCACAAATACAAAATAAGCCATCATTTGAAGTCAAAGCCATGGCTAAAGTTTACCAGGCGGCCAAAGCTGCTTTTTTCCAGCACTGTCAACAAATTGGGATTGGAAAGTGGATCCATGCACCACCAGAGTTAGGCAAATTTGTTAACTGAAATATCCTTAGAACTGTCTGTCTTAATTTGTCTGTTTTCACATTAGCTACTTGTTTATGTTTTGCAACGTTTGGTCAATCTAATAGTAAATACCATTCAATGTTAACAGCAATAGTCAAATAAAATTGATTCTCAAATGTGCCTTATTTTAGGAAACAAACCTAAAGCCACTCTTAAGCTTCTGCCTGCAAATGATTTTTAAGAACTTTACTTTTTTTTGCATTTACTTTCATTTATTTCTTTGTGTGTCAGCCATGTTATATTAACAATGTACTTGTTTGATATTATCCTTTGTTTTGTAGATCTGACCATTTATATGCAGTTCAATCTTCATGGATTAAAGTTTATTGGATTGTTTTCAATAGTTTGAGATTGCTTCATGTTATATTTAGCTATATGTACCAAGCACTGCACAGATCAACTCATAATGAATGCTTTCTGTGAATAACAGTAGTATTTAGACATTACCAGCACATTTGTGATCTAACATAGTTGGATTGTTTGTACATGTTGGTTTTTGATAAAGTCATCTGTCAAGCCTGAGATATTTTTTTTTATTTTTTTTTTTACATTCATAAAGCTAAAAGAGAATATTTTAGTCACCATAGATTTCTCATATTTTCTAATCTGCTTCTTGTGTTGTTGTTTTTTTAGTGTTTTTTTTTTTTTTTTTTTTAAATATATTAAATTATCAGGGGTAATTAAGTTATTAAGTGCACTGCTGTTTACCAACTGTCTCAGACTAAAAAAATCTGATTTCAACACAAGGATTGCTGTAGCTTAGAAATACATGAGTTGAGCAAGTTCTTTTGATCTTAAGATCTCAACTGAAAACTTTTGAATTGTTGTTCAGGTCAACATCACATGTGAGGGGGTGGGAACAAAATCTCTTCAAAAATTGAGGAAATAACATTTCAAAGTTTGAAAACAGTGCATGGTCTATTCCTGTGATGCACTTTTCACCCCTGTGCCATATCCAAAACCATGAAATCTGCTGCCCCCAATGTCTAATGAAACAGCTTGGATTAGCTGGACTTTTTGTTTTAGTTCAAGGCATGTGCTGAAAGTTTCTATGGCCCATACACCAGTCATGGAAGAGTACCACTGATCTAGTTCATTGGTGTTTCCCC
>JADKLZ010046991.1:24135-35090 GCA_021533235.1 Biomphalaria straminea | reverse complement strand
AAAACATAAATCCTGGCTGTATATAAAGTGTGTTTATAGATTTTTTTTTCTAACTTAAATTATCTGCTTTATTGTATCTTAATTCTTGCCCAAAGATATGGAACAACAACAAGAAGACATAAATACTACTTGATATATCATAAGGGCTTCATGATGACTAAGATGCGCACCAAAAAAAAAAAGGGGTATTTCCGAATGAAACTGTATGTTTCTGTTCAGAATTCAGTTAAGAAACGCATCTAACAGAATCCAAGTCAGTTTTCCATCGGGCGTCTATGGCTTGAAATGTACAGATTTTGTACTTATTTTGTGTAAATTGAAATGTTTATGTCATCCAATTCAAATGAGGTAAATTTGGTAATAGAAAGGTCACTAGAGGGACCTCTGACTCTGTTGACACAATACAAAATTTTCTAATCTTGCCAATATATATTCTTGCTCTAGACAATTACATCTATAGATCTAGTAACACCTTCAATAAACACCACTATGTAATTGTTAATAATTATATCTAATATTCTAATAAATATTTCTTCATCCCTTATATTGCATTATGAGTAGGAGAATTGCCTGGAGAGGTAAAACAATAGCTTTACATACATGGTTTCCGAGAATCTCGAAAACTGCCCTCTTCTTTGGAAAAGTGGAACAAAAATAAAGGGAACTTAACTAAAATTGGACATTTGCAGTCCCCATACGTCGTTTTTAGCTCCAAACATAAAAACAAATGAGTTATAAACAAAAAAAAGCGACCTGTTTACTGAAGGAGAATCGGATGAGATGTGTATAGATCTATAGATAATATATTAGATCAGTAGATCAGTAATGACAGTATCCATCTGATGATTGATGATTAATTATGATGATGAGATTCTAGACTAGTCTAGTCCGAGATATAATTATAAACTCTAGTCTAGTCCTTTATTTCATATATTCTAGATGTAGCTTACTTAATTAGCCTATACATGTATAATTTGTATTAGATGTATATAGGCCTAATCAGGGGCGGACTGGCTATATGAATATTATGAATATATGAAGGTAGGCCTATAGCATAGGGCCTATATAGGCTAATCATATCACTCATTCTGGCAAATACCCGGTGGGCCGGTACACAATAACACAATTGTGCCGGTAGAGCCACCGAAAGGGCCGCATGAATGCTTGTAAATTGTTTTAAGATTGATAATATTCTCATTAAAAGCAACACTTTGTGCATCATGATTTAAAAACAACATCTTTTACCTATAAAGTCTAATATTAATCTAAAAGCTTGTAGTAAATATATCACCGTATAGAGTGGGTTCCACGACAATTCGTTCACTAGCATTTCGTTCATTGACTAATCGTTCACGACTTTTTGTTCACGCGACAATTCGTTCATCAGACATTTCGTTCACCCGACAATTCGTTCACGCAGCTATTCGTTCACCGACAACTTGTTCACCGACAGTTGGTTCAAGACAAATCGTTAACGCGACAAATCGTTCACTGACAATTCGTTCACAGACAAATTGTTCACAGACAAATCGTTCACTGGATAGTAACATATTATTAATATTAATATTATATATTCTAGTCGCGTGTTTTGTTTAAATTAAAACTTGTGTAGCTATTATTACCAAAAACAAAAAAATCAGGCCTAATCCAAGTTTCTTTACGTTTTGTTGTTGTTGTTTTTGTTAATATTGTGTTAGAGAGGACAGTATGTGAATAATTTAAATGGCTCCTATGGAAGTAATAATACTTTATTGGACATTGCCTATACACATGTTCAATCTGTTAACATTGAAAATATTATTTTAAATGATTTTTTATTCATTCATTTAAGAAAATTTTATTTTATTTTAAGAACATTCTTATTTTTTAGTGAAATTTTGCCAAGAACATAAAAAATCACAGAGAAAAAATGCACATAAACTTTCAATCATGATAAGTCAAATATGCCCTAATTGTAGTCTATTTGCTAACTCAAGTAGTTTTGTTTCAAAGAAAAATAAATAAAAAAAATATGTATATTATTATAATATTTAAAAAACATTACAATCAAATTAAAATAATAAAAAGCAAAAGCACATATTATATATAAATAAATAAATAAATAAATAATATATGATTTTTTTAATGTTAAAAAGAATCATAGAGATAACATTATATAAAACAGAACATGAAATGCAAAATTCATGGAGATAGCTAGCACTGCTACAAGGAAAACTTTTTAATGGCCACATCCCTTTTTTGATGTGCAACAAAATTAAGAATCACCATTAATGAATTGGCTAATTGTCTGATTTTTAAATGAGTCATGCTTTGTTAGTTACAATAAAAATTGTTTTAAGTTTAAACTCGACCCGAACATGACTGTGAGAGAAAGAACGTGTACAATTATCTAAAGGGACATAACCCTGCATGTTTAGCGATGTCTGTGAATACTGAACAATTAATTTCTCTTGTTTGGTAAAAAAAAAATAATTACGAGTAATTAATTGACTAATTGTTTAATTTTTTAACAATGGATTCATGTAGGCCCTATTGTTTTCGACAATAATTGTTCAAAATTTCAACTTGATCCAAGAATGGATGTTTGAGAAATAACAAGGTCAATCTTTTTACCAGACAACAGAGTGAGTTGATTTAGGCTTTGTAAAAATCCCATCGGCTAATATCTCATACGCAAAACATTACTTTGAGGTTGATTATTAAAAACTTAAGCACTAAACATTATTTCGATGATGACTGACAATGTGATTTGTTTGTTCTAGTTGCTCATCTGAAAACCATTCCTTCAGCTTTTATTCGCTGGAAATGCACAGAGACGGACACGGCAGCACTCAAGGTAATTCAAACACCAATAATCAGCTCATTGTTGTATAGTTATTTCTTAACTATAGCTCTCCTAGTCGCGTGGTATGCACTTCGGAAGGACGCCACGATGACTCCGGGCTCGAACAATGCCCTCTGCATTCTTGCCGTCATGTAGGAGACTTTGGGTTAGTCCAGTGATGGCCAGACTTTGGGTTAGTCCAGTGATGGCCAGACTTTTTTTAGGAGCAAGTTTTAGCGGGCCATCATTTCTTTGTTGAAATAAAATGCAGAAATTGATTATTGGATGTAATGATACCAAACTCAAGCTTACGAAATGTATGAAATTGTGTTTCGGTCAATGTTCGTCATTATTTAGTTCAAATTGGGAGGAAATCGTCCATAAAATTGAGCTGAATAGTGTTCATCTGTAAATACTGTAATCAATTTTCGCAAACAGCTTTTTCTAGGTGTCATTAAATTAAAAAAAAAAAACTGCTTCTAAATAATCGAAGACTCAAAGATTGCACACGAGTCATTAACTGAGTTTTGTAGAACATTTATAATTAACTGTTGGATCCTAGAAGTTAAATTAATTCCAGCTGCAGGTCTGATTTCACTACTTCACAATTACATTAACAGGCATGCAGAAAAGATTCTAATCTTTTTCTTCTAAAATGACTCTAATTGTGCAGTAGGTTTCACGTCGGTACCTTTCTCCATAGCCGAAATCAAAGTAAATATTTGAGGCAATCTAATATAAAATGTTGAATTATTGATTCGATTTTAGATGTTAGAGTTTTGCGAGATAAACTCTTTTTTTTTAATCCTTTTTCTTATTCAGACATAAAACTTCGAAAGCTTGAATTTGTTTAACAAATTGTTCATCATAGAGTGTTTCATTACTCTGAGCTATCTAGCAGCATCCCAAGAACTATCCACTTCTAGAAAAAACATTTTGCTGGCCTAGTCTTAACTTCTTGAGGCCTACTTTAGCAAGTTTTCTGCTTACTGATTTCATGTGTCATCAGTTATAAATGCTGAATGGTTGTTTTATGTTTAGATGTGAAGTGACTGAAATCTTATAGTCCTTTTAAACGACCACATTTTAAAAGTAAATAAGACCCAGAGGTTTCTCTTTTAAAATTGTAGAAAAAGTCTTACATCACGTGACATTATGAATCAACTCTACACGTTTTTTTTTATTTGATATTAAAGAATTAAAGAAACAGTAAACACTCAACCCAAATAACATACAGAGAAACTTTGTTGACTGCGTTTGTGAACAATTAAAATCAGCTGACGGAACTAGTAGTAAATTGTAACAATCAAAGTATTACTCTAATCTAATGATTCTATGATGTCTATCACAAACTCGATCATTTAGACTGCATTGAGAATGAAACAGATATTTGTTAATTATTATTACAAAGCATTTGGAGTTCGAATTAAACGTTCCGAGGACTGTCTGTCTGAGGCATTTCAAAACTCGAGAGACAATCATTTCCCTTTGCAATTTCTCGTGTGACTAAAGAGATCAATCCTTGATACACAGCTGCAGACACAGGTTAAGCATCTGTAATCACCTGAATCACAGATGCCTCAAGGTCAGCTCCCACAAGACACTTTATATGGTGATCTAATAGAAGGCAGGAGAGTATGCAAACGCGACATGAAACTCTTCAAAGTAGGCACTGGATAGAAAACATAACGGAAGGTTCCTTGATTGAGATGGCTTACACACCAAATTTTTATGAGCTTAGCCACTGGGAATTTTGAGTTTAAAAAAACTTTCAGATGGTTTTGAGTTTAAAATCCCCAACAAATAGTTTTGACGATAAAACTTCCCTTTCCGATAAAAAAAATCTAAAGCAAACTACAATCACGAAAATCCATGAGCGTAGCCAAGAAGGGTTTTTTAAACCCCTTCCAACAAAAGAAAAAGCTACAATTACTAAATTTTATGAGCGTAGCCAGAAGGGATATGCGGTTTCCTTCCCACCTCAAATACAAAAAAAGTAAAACCATAGTTACTATTTCCTACTAGTCGCTAGGCTACGTTAACAATATTGCAGTGAAGAACAGATTTTTTAATACAACAGTAGCAGGACAAAACACACTAAACACTTCAGAGAATGCATTTTTTGTTTAGTTTTAAATACCGGAAATAATGCTTCCGAACCCGGGGCACGACATGGTCTAAACTGTGCCGATGTGCCTAAAATCAAAAATCAAATCAACGTTCCGAACCCCGCTGGGAGAGATCTCATTGTGTCTACCCCCGAGCTAGGTCAAGTAGAAGCGAGCGTCAAGCGATTTTCTTCCCATTCTTAGCTGCACAAGTTCTTTCTACTGACATCTACACCTATTCCAATAGATACTAAAAGTAAAACGATGAGCTTTGATTCCATTCACAGCATCTAAATAAAATGTGTAAGGACATATAGGATTGTTCAGCATTTCGGCAGCTTGTCTTCTGGCATTTTGACGGCTGTTTTCTTTTATTGTCTCCTAGCATTTCGGCATTTTTTTATCTGCTAATTCAGAGACTTACTATGTGACGAATCCGGACTCATATCATAAGAATCTGATAAACTTAGCAATATAAATGGATTCTTTATTTAGTATAGGTTACTAAACAAACAAACAAAAAACTAACAGCTTACAATGACTGCCTAATGTTTGCTCTATTTGGTTTACAGCTTTATTATAAGTATCATGGAAAAACATGTTGACAAATACAATTCTTTTTCTTTTTGCTTTTAGATCCCCCAGCTGTGGTTTCACGCAGACCCCCAACAGTTATGTGTTATATCTGCGGCAGAGAGTACGGCACAGCTTCCATAACTATCCACGAGAAACAGTGCCTGGCCAAGTGGAAGTTTGAGAACGATCAACTTCCGCCCAACGCTCGAAGACCTGAGCCGACAAAGCCTCAAATATTAACGGAAGCCGCCCGTGAGATACAAGGCTCAAAGGCAGGTAACTACAACCTAGACGCCGCCAACGAAGCAGCCTTTCAAGCAGCCCAGTCTCAGTACATAGCTTGTCAGAAATGTGGTCGCACTTTCCAGCCTGAAAGCATTTCTTTACACCAAAAACATTGCCAGGGTTACAAGCCTTTGAAACGTTCAGCTAAGACTTAGTCCACACCATCAACAACAGTTAAAGTCTGAACTTAACCTTCAAAATAGAAAATTAAAATATTTTTTTAAAGATTTAGTCTATAAATGTATTAGTATCTAATGTAAGTAACTTGCTCTGTTATATAATAATGTCTATTCGGTACATCGTTAATTGAATACGCCATAAGGAAATGTTTAAATCATTGTAATGTTCTCAGAATCTCTCAATTTCTGCGATGGACACTTCTTGGACAGTATGGGGCACAAGTTTTTAACAAAATACTGACCTTGGCAATAGAAATGTCAACATCAATTTAAAAAAAAAAATCAGCGTCCTTTGACAATAAGGGGCCGGGGGGGGAGAGAAATGTTTTAAATCTTATGTTTGATATATGAGAGTACTTTAAATTTGACTATTGGACATTAGATTTTAGACTTGATGTTGGGAGTTAGGCTTGATTGATATTTCTACAATCAATGAATCCACTAAATGAAGAGAATGTATAAGTATTTAGAATTTGAGATACAAACGAATAAACTACTAGGGAATACATCTCCGTTTGTCATAGCCTACACTTTTTTTTTCATTTCATATTTTGGGAAATGTGCATGTGAAAATTGAATAAATAAAAACTAAAATATGACATAACTAAAATATGACTCTTTTTTTTTTTTCTTAAATTATCTAATGGCAAGTATTAATTATAGAATACCATTATGAGTTTTCGAGAAATTAAAAAAAAAGGGTTAACTATCTATTCTTTCATTAAATATTAACCAAAGTTCAGGGCCGTAGCAACCTGTTGTGTTATGTGTATTTCACGCAGGCGGCCCAAACGTTGTTCAAAAGTTCCTTTTTTTTTATTACCGTGGCGAATGAATGGCCTTGGTACTAAACTATGGAATGTTAACATTTATTTGTTCTGCTAAATTATATTGAATATATTTGTTTATCATAAATTAAAGACTTGAAAAATATGTTATTAATCTAAGATCGGATAAGAAAAAAAAATCTTTGATTTGGTGCTCTATGATGAAGGAAAATCAAGTCCGAGATACCTCTACTAGCTCTAAACCACATTGACTTTCACATAGCACAGGAACTTGGCCAGTCGGTAAAGAGAGTACATCTAATAGCTCTAAACTCTAAACCACATTGACTTTCACAAAGTACAGGAACTAGGCCAGTCGGTAAAGAGAGTATCATGGTAAGGATTTTTCTTGCTGACAGTAAAGAAATTAGAGCAGTCGGACGTGTTGTCTTTTTGTACAGGTAAATGATGGTGGCGTCTCAGCATAAAGAGGTCTGTAAAGCTTTCCGTGAGAGCAGCACCAAGACCACCAGAGCCGGACGTCTTTTGGGTTGTTCTTTTTCCGTGTCAAGTGTTGGGAAGTCATGGAACTTCGTCTGAACTGTTTTCTGCGTAATTTCAGCTAAAGATCTCTCAGACACCTATTTGTCGCTAACAGCAAACATATTGCTCTGTCCACCGGTTTATTGTATAATTTCTGGTTAACAATATTCGGGCCATTCTTAGAGCGTCATAGTATGGTAGGCAGAAATAAGTGACAAGACTGCCTCACAAATAAACATGTTCTGCTGGTGGCTGATATAGAGTGTAATAATTAGAAGACTACTGCGCTGGGTTGGAAACCTATTTCGTAGAGGGGTGGGGTGACCGCATGCCAAAGGCGATCTTTTTTGGCGAGTTTAAAAGATGTCGTAACAGAGGTGCCACCATGAAGAGCTATAAAGATCAACTCGGGTATGATTTCTCCCTCACTAGCAGAGAGGAAAGAAGTTGGCAGAAGATGGGCTCTGAAAGAGACATCTGAAGAGCTCTAACAAAGGTAGGGGGATAGTATTTAAGACCAAAAGAAGACAGATGCAGACGACCAAAATAAAACTGAAACAGACCAGAGACAAACAACAACTTTAACGGCATCGGATGTGGCACAAAATGCAGCCGCAATTTGGTAATCACTACGCAGTTCAAAATAAAACATTTAGGCCTAGCTAAGTAATGTGTTTGGCACAGAATAGGCCATAATATCAAAGGACAATGTGTAGGCCGTTTGGATTTTTTTTTTTGTAGACTAAAAACCTGCCGCCATACAGAAGACTGTTGGAATAAGCATACAAACCTGCTTCACGCTACTCTAAGTGGAGAAATAAGCTTATAGGTCACCAAAGACACCAATGTACCTGATTTGATCTTTTGGACACTATACAGAATAAAGCTCGAGCTTTACCAATGCGGGTTCTAACATCTGCATCTGTTCCTCCATGGTGATCTATGATACTGCAGAGATAGGTGAAGCTGTCCACCCAGCGCCTTGCCTTGGACTGTAATGGGTGTATTGTTGGATGCCTTTATCTTAAACACCTTGCTCTTCCCTCTGTTTATGGTAAGACCCATTCTACCTGAATTGTCTGCAATAACATTTATCTTTTCATCCATCTGCTGATGTGTGTGTGTCTTTCTCACACAAAGCAGCAGATGCAGGAAAAGATAAATTTTGTTGCAGACAATTCAGCTAGAATGGGTCATCTGCAAAGTCGAGGTCATCTAACTGTATACCGTTCCTCTTCTGGTCTGTTGCTGTCTTCGTGACCCAATCTATGGCTAGTAGAAATAAGAAGGGAGAGAGTAAACAGCCTTGTCTCACTCCTGTTTGGACTTCAAATGCATCTGTCAGTTGTCTGCCATGCACTACCCTTCATATGACTTTTTGGTGATATTAGTAATTCAATTTTTCAGCCACTACAGAGGGTCTGTCTGTCCACACTGTCAAATGCCTTCTCATAGTCTATAAAACTGACGTAGAGAGGGGAGTTCCATTCCATATATAAGCGATGAATCTTTGAAGGCACTGCTGTGATCTTCGGAACCTATACATTGCCATATTATAGGCCTAAACATTATTATTATTATTTTAGAAACGAACTAATATTAATTCTCTGGCACAGCCAGGGTTGAACTGCGTTAGAAAGAAACAAAATTGTATTATCTCTAACAGTGTCCAGGAAGTTTCTGGTGAGACAAGAATCATCTCAGGGATGTTAAAGCCTTTAAAGGTGTGTGTGATGTCAATCGGTTGATATAAAACTGGGTATATTGTTATTTTAGACAACTTCCATAATCGCTTTATATCTAAGCCTTGATAGACATACATAAATATAGACTGGCCAATAAGAGAGTTTTTATGAAACGAAAATGTGTTTACTTTATGTCTATAAATTTTGTTTAATCTCTAAGACTGAAGATCATGCAATTTTTAAATTTTTCATAATTCGGAAATCCAAATTCAATAGATATACATGTTTTCAAGTTACATGAATTTACTTCCTTTTCCCAGTCTATATTATTTAGATCTATGTCTATGATCTAAAAAGCTAAGCTTAGGTTCCCATATTTTCTTCTTTTTCCTTTTCAGTTTTTCTTATATTATGGCTATATCAATAATGGTATCGATTTTAGCGGCCCCCGCTATTAGGTTTGTGCAAAATATCCGTCTGTCCGTCTGTCCGTCTGTCACACTCAGGGCGCCGAAACTAGAAGAGATACGAAAAATATTTTTTCACCATTAAATGCGGCTTGAAATGTTTAGGTGCAACGGCTACTTTTAGTTTTCTAAAAGCAAACCGTTTAATTTATAAAAATTATTATGCAAGCGATTTTTTAATAATAAAACATCAATTGTGAAGCAATTAGGTAAATGTAAGGGAGGAAATGTTACTAGAAAAAATGCTCTTGGCATGTAGATATCACGCACATTTTTTAAAATGACTTTCTGTCTGTCTGTCCGTCTGTCCGTCTGTCAGACTCAGGGCGCCAAAACTAGAAGAGATACGAAAAATATTATTTCACCATTAAATGCGGCTTGAAAAGTTTAGGTGCAACGGCTACTTTTAGTTTTCTAAAAGCAAACCGTTTAATTTATAAAATTAATAATGCAAGCGATTTTTTAATAACAAAACACCAATTCTAAAACAATTACGTAAATGTAAGGGAGGAAATGTTACTATAAGAAATGCTTCCGGCATGTAGATATCATGCACATTTTTTAAAATGAACTTTTAGCAGCGGCTTTCGTGTACTAGCGTAAAGCCCGGAAATGACATGATTCTAAACTAATTTCTTAAATTTAAAAAAAAATCAGATTTTTTTTTTTTTTAAATTGTTTAGTGTCCCCATTAGAATAAAACAAGCATATTTTTGTGCGTTTTTTCTGTTGGTTGGTCTGTCCGTCACGGTTAGAAAAAAACACAAAAGGCTTTTGAAAATATGATTTAACCTTTACTGTTCTTTCAGAAATATTGCGATAGTTTAAGGATAAGAGCACACAGGAATTGAGCCAGGGACTTAGAAGGAACATCCGAAACATCTTGCGAATAGGCGGATCTGACAGGGATCCGACTCTGACGGGGGCCGCCTCTGAGTTTGTGTATCACACAAACTCTCTTTGTAATCTTGTTTTCTTTTCTGTTAGTAAATCCGGGCGATTAAAACTCACAGTTTTGTCAGTCAAAATAGGCCTGTCTCAGAAAACCCCAGTAGATTAGATCTATAATAATTAACCGGCTGACAGGAGAACCTTTTTTTTTATTACCTTTAAGTATTATAGATTCTAATTACTACTAATTTTTTTTTAAAGTAGACCATGGAACTAGACTAGATCTAGATATAGAGAATATAGATTCTAGATCTAGATCTATACTGATTAGACTACATCTATATATATACACAAAAACAAAGGAGATGGTCATAACGGAGCTTCTCTATGCCGATGATTGCGCCCTGCTAGCTCACAATGAAAATGACCTCCAGAACGCGGTAAACGAATTTGCCTACGCTGCCACCTCTTTCGGCCTATCTATAAACCTCGGGAAAACAGAAGTCATGTTCCAGAAGTCACCCAATGGACGCCTACAGGCGAGCGTTTGGAAGAACAAATCGCTTCACCTACCTACAAAAATAAATGTCTACCAGGCGGTGGTTCTCTCAACCCTCCTATATGGCTCTG